>JAJHUR010137616.1:0-12981 GCA_027495735.1 Lutjanus campechanus | reverse complement strand
CCGCTAAACAACAGCTACACAGACCAACTACTGACAACAGCTACACAGACCAACCGCTGACAGTAGCTACACAGACCAACCGCTAAACAACAGCTACACAGACCAACTACTGACAGTAGCTACACAGACCAACCGCTAACAACAGCTACACAGACCAACCGTTAACAACAGCTACACAGACCAACCGCTAACAGCAGCTACACAGACCAACCGCTAACAGCAGCTACACAGACCAACCGCTAACAGCAGCTACACAGACCAACCGCTAACAACAGCTACACAGACCAACCGCTAACAGCAGCTACACAGACCAAGTACTGACAGTAGCTACACAGACCAACCGCTAACAACAGCTACACAGACCAACCACCAATGTTTGCCACACAGAACAACAACAATGGCACAGAACAACCACTAACGTAGGGTCAGCAACCTTTACTTTCAAGAGAGACATTTTGGCCAAATTAACAAAAAATAAATAAATAAATAAATAAAAAATTCTGTCTGGAGTTGCATGTATTAACTTCTCTTTATAGGGGGATTTTCCATCCATAGCTAGCCTAGGGAGACTCAAGACTAGCCACCGGCAAAATGTAGAAGAGAAGGTGGCACTGAGCTGTAAAGTCTATGACACATTTTAGATGACAAAACATACATTTATTCTCCGTAGGCTGCACATACAATTGAAGAATGTAAGACTCACTTAAAGAACAATGATAAATCAAATTTAGAATATAAAAAAAGCACATCTGGCTCCAGAGACACAGGTTCCAGATCTGTGCTGTAACGTTTGCTACACAGACCAACCGCTAACATTAGCAACACAGATCAACTGCTAATGTTTGCTACATAGACCAACCGCTAACATTAGCTACATAGACCAACCGCTAACAGTAGCTGTACAGATCAACTGCTAATGTTTGCTACACAGAAATTCAGTTAGCTAGCTAACCTAACTACTACCTCCACCACTGAGACATATTTTGAGATTATAGGCAGTGATGCTAGTGACCAGGATGGGGTGTGAGGCCCAGAGGCCCCAGAATAAGTTTATGACAGCTAAATTTAATTTTGAGTGTGAGGTGTGAATAGCATGCTTGACAAAGTAAATGTAAATGCATTTAATTACTTACTGCTATTAATCTGCATTCAACACGTGAAGAATAACTGGAATAATACTAATAACCAACATAAAACATTATATTTGGGTCGACAATTTAACTATACTGAGGTAATCCAAAAGTGACAGAAAGTAATCACATTATGTTACTTTAATACTGTAATACTTCGGGTTAGGTTACTGACTACATTTTACTGGTAATTAGTAATTGTATTGGAATACATTTTTTAAAGTAACCTAACCCTGTTTAATATGTGTATCATTGTTATTACAGACAGCTCACAATGGAAGCACTGGTTTGAGATTTGTGACCCACAATTACATTATAACCTGAATCAGGAATAACTGCTGACCCATTTTTCAAACTAAACCACTGCAGGTCGTCTCAAAAGCAATCATGTGTATGTGAGTCTTCACAGCGTGGGACCACACCTGGTAGTCGTTCCTCCACTGCGCCTCGTGCTCTGGGCTCATCTGGCCGATCAGCTCCTGGACTTTGGCTCTCCGCAGTGGATTCTTTGCCACCACGGAGCTGGGATCACTGGGCGTGTAGACCTTCTTCGCCGGGTTGTAGTCATTAATCTGGTTGGTGCTGTATGCACGCCTCCTTGGAGATGTCTTACAATCCAACCCTGCGGGTTTTGTTCAAAAACAGAAATGATTTTGGCAACAAAAATAATTCCAAAGATGTCCAGTTCACCACAGCTTTTCTGTATTGAGGTCAGTTATTTCCTGAATGGAGAATAACATTTATTTCACATTTCCAGATGCATCATTTTGTTTGGTATAAATTAGTAATAATATAGTTACTTTGGATGCAGAATGACAACCACTATTGCAGATGAAATTTGTTTTAGGTACCGTGATGAGGGAGCCTGCCCATTGTTTCAACAGCCCATTGTTCCAAAACCCCAGTAGTCCGAAAAATGTCCCATTGGACCAAACGCCCATGGGAATATCTGCTTGGGATAATGGGCTGTCAGGCAAACAGGTCCAGTTGGAACAATAGCTTGGCGCTGGTAAATGCTAACTGAAGAATGCTAACATCCTGATGTGTTGCACCAGTAGTCAGAAAAATGTCCCACCGGACCAGAAGCCCATTCGTCTGAACGCCCAAATTATGACAAACAACAGCGTTTTTTGGCCCTTCATATCTTTGTGTATTTAGACTTTGAAACATCAGGCGACCTTTGACCTTTTGTTAAGGTAACAATAGTCAGACAACATTAATCTTCATAGTCACATGACCTTTGTCAACATGTTTACAATAATGTGATTAACACTCTGAGGCGGTCGTAGTTTGGTTTGGTTCAGGCGCCAGAAATACTTGGTTGGGTTTTTGGAAAGATCATGTTTTGATTTTAAATAAGTATTTTAGTTATGTCAGTTAAGTTACGTATGGAAGTTTGCCATGAGGATTTGTTTTGGGGATAACAGGCTGTCACATGATCTTTTGGTCGAATGAGACATTTTTCGCACCAATGGGGTTTCACAATAATGGGCTGTCCAAACAATGGCATAGCATTGGTAAATGCTAACTGAAGAATGCTAACATCGTGATATGTCGCAGCTATAATGTTCACCATGTTTACCATCTGAGTGTCGAATGGTAGTGTCCTATTATTTGCTGATTAGCACTAAACACAAAGTAGGCTACAGCCGAGGCTGCTGGGAATGTCATTAGTTCTGCAGGTAAATGAACATAAACCAAAGTATTAGAAAGATTACAGTTAAAAAAAATGATGTTACTAGATGAAAGCTCAGTCATGTGGGTTCTTTCTTGATTGGAGAATATCCTCTGCCGTGCACAAAGCGTAATTTTATTTGGGGATAAATAGAACAACTAGCTAGTTTGCACGTGCAATAACAATCACAGATGAGGGGGGCGGCCCATTGTTTCAACATTATTTAGTCCAATTGGACAATGAAGGATAACAAACTGTCAGACAAAAGGGCTTTTGGTCCAATGGGACATTATTCGGACTAGTGGTGTTTTGGAATAATGGGAACAAGAACATACAAATGAACATTTAGAGCTGTAGTCTGAGATATTCCCACATTTAGGAGGATGTGCGTACTGTATGTTCTTACCGATGTCTTGCTCTGTGGTGGCAGGGCTGTTGCTGTCTATCAAGGAGTCCTGGTAGGAGTCATACGGAGGACCAGAGAGAACCTCCCTGTAGGACCCCAGGCTGTCCACACCCGTCCTCACCGGGTCCTCTTCTTGAGAGTGGTAAAACACAGAGCTGGCTGACTCAATGGAGCGCATCATGCTGTATCGCCTCCTCTTATCCTGTTGAGATTTTAAAAAGTGTACACATGCAAGACGAGTGCTTCAACAAAGACCCACTCACAAGGTTTGATTAAAAAAAAAGCTTCTTCATAGTTGGCCACGGACCTTTTCATCTCCCTAGGAACGCCTTTAAAAGATAAAAAAAATAAGTAATTTAACTGAAACAGATGGTCTATCTAAGTGAACATCACAAAAACAAACATGGTGTAATTTGAGGTTCCTTTTCTGAAATAATGAATGCGAACTCATTTTCGATTTGTAAATTGAATTCTGTACGAGGACATGTACAGACACGTTCAAACTGATTAATGTCACTGTTTTTTTTGTAAATACACACTCATTCTGAATTTGATGCCTGCAACACGTTCCACGAAAGTTTGAAGAGGCGCAACAGAAGACTGGAAAAGCTGTGGGAACCCCACCAGTTTGGAACATTGGAAAGGCTCCGTCATTCTCAAGCATGGATGGGGTGAGGTCATAGACTGTATATAGAAGTGGACGGAGCCTTCGTGACGTCACCCATTGGTTTCTGAACACCCATTTTGAAGCCTTGAGTTTCAGATTTGGCCAGCGCCATTTTGACAGTTTTGAAACCGGATGTGAATATGATTGGTTGAGACAGTGGAGCAGGGCGGGCGGTGGGGGGCGAGCATAGACGGTATAGTCTATGGGAGCGAGTGAGTGGCACTACCATAGGGCACTACGCCTGTCAATCACGAAACCACGCCCCTAATTATACAGAACTTTAAGCCTTATTATAAAATCAACAAATGACTTATATGAAAATTCAAGTCTGGTTCAGTGAACATGGTGGGGGATATTAGCGATAGAGACCAAAATCGTTTTTTGACACGGGCTATAAATATGTTTATTTCAGCTGTAAAGTTTGGCATTTTAGAACGGGTGTCAATGGGATCGGGCTTCTTTTTGCAGCCAGCTTGCGCACCCCCTGCTGGATTTCGGTGAGAATACAGCGTTACTGCACTTCCGCATTGGCTTCATTTTTCAGAGCCGGAAGCTTCGTCCACTTCTATATACAGTCTATGGGGGAGGTTCACTGCTTTGTGAAAAACTTCTTGGGCTAATAGTCCGACAGTTTAAGAACAATGTTTCTCAACACAGAACTGCTGGAATTTAAGGTTTTCACCATCTATAATCCATAATATCATTAAAAGATTCTGAGAATCGAGAGAAATCTCTGCATGTAAGGGGCAAGACTGAAAACCAACACTGAATGTCTGTGACCTTTGACCCCTCAGGCAGCACTTCATTAAAAACTGCATTAAAAACCCACATCATTGTATAAAGGAGACTACATGGGCTCAGGAACACTTTGGAAAACCGTTGTCAGTAAACACAGTTTGTCTCTGCATCTACAAATGCAAGTTAAGACTCGACCGTGCAAAGAGAAAGACATATATCAACAACATCCAGAAACACTGCAGACTTCTCTGAGGCCCGAGCTCATCTGAGATGGACTGACGCAAAGTGGAAAAGTGAGCTGTGGTCTGACGAGTCCACATTTCAGATTGTTTTCACAAATCATGGACGTCATGTCCTTCGGACTAAAGAGGAAAAGGACCATCCAGATTGTTACCAGCACTAACTTCAAAAGACAGCAGCTGTGATGGTGTGGGGGTGTGTTAGAGCCCATGGCATCATGGGTAACTGTCACATCTGTGGTGCTGAAAGGTACATACAGGTTTTGGAGCAACATATGCTGCCATCCACATGATGTCTTTTTCAGCAAGACAATGTCAGACACATTGTGCACGTGTTCCAACAGCGTGGCTTCGTAGTAAAAGAGGTAGGTTCAGGTACAAGACTAACCTGCCTGCAGTCCAGACCTGTCTCCCATTGAAAATGTGTGGTGCATTATGAAGCACAAAATACAACAACAGAGACCAAACAGGACTGTTGAACTCCTGAAGTCGTATTTCAAGCAGGAATGAAAAAGAATTTCACTTTGAAAACTTCAACATTAGTGTCCTCAGTTCCCAAATGCCAACTGAGTGTTGTTTAAAGAAAATGTGATTTATCACATTGGTAAACATGCTCCTGCCACAACTTTTTTGGAACATGTTGCAGACATCAAAATAAAAAAAGAGTGTATATTTAAGTTTTTGTAAATCATTGCATTCTGGTTTTATTTACGTTTTACACAACGTCTCAACTTTTCTGTGATCGGGGTTGTTGATAGGGGACAGAAAGTCATCCTGCATGCAGACATGTGTCTCCTCTCACCAGGTGACTTGCACTCACGGATTTGGGGTTGTCATGGTAGCGTGTGGTGTCACAAACCACACTGTAGCCGATCAGACTGTCTCCTGGAAACAGGAAGGTGTTGCCCACAGGAGACAGCAGCACTTCTTTGGTCTCTGGAAAGAGCCATTCGATGGAAATGTCACTGAGAACCGGAGACAGGGTTTTCTTCAGGGACTTTATCATCTGTGGGGTAAAAATAAGCTGGTTAAAATAGACTTTCAGATATAAAACACAGATTCTCCCTGACCAGTATAAAAAGCGAATGGCATCTCTTAGATGTGATTTCCTAATTGGTATCAGTGGTGCACGCTCGGTGCTTAGAATCCGCTGCATAATGGCTCTCCAGTGGCACTCAGAATAGCTGGCTGTCATTAGGAGTGATACACAAAGCTGGAAATGAGTACCTTGGGCTGCAGCCTCTCTCCATCGGCCAGAAACTCTGCTGTTCCTTTGGTTACTGCTGCCATTCCCTGCACCAGCCTCCTGCAAGCGGTCTGTCCTATTCCGAACGTAAAACATCTGCACAAACACATTAAACACTGCAGCTCCATGGACAGATCCAGAGAGATATACTGTATGTGTGTGACAAGTTAAAATTAATAATACATTCATACTTTGTTCCAAGTTAAAAAATACAGCCTGTTCTTGGTCCAATCGAATATCAGTATTGGGGCTGATTTTGATGCAAAGCATTCAGCGTTTTACATTTGTAAACACGCTAAGTAGTGCAAATTGTGAGCTGCACAGGGCTTTTTACTTCTACTTTGCATTTGCATGAAATATTTGGGAAAAGCTTTCCAAATTTCTACGTCACTATACAGCTGGAGTGAAGAAATGCACTGCTCACCTCATTCATAACTGTAAACCAGCACAGAAACGACAATTACCGAAATAAACGACCATAAACCAGCATCTCCTAAACATACAGTAACAAATAGTGATATTTGCATTTTGAAACATAAAATAGCAAACTTAAACTCTCAATGCATCATGGGAGATTATGCAAATTAGGCCCGTTTCTCAGCCCATCAGCTGCACGTGTGAATGTCATGTGCCCCACAATGGTTGAAAGGCACCATTACACAAGTAACATTACACAAACTACACAAGCTTTCCAGGCTGAAGTTCAGTTTCAGCCTCATGTAGTTTTATTATTACCACTACTACTACTATTTACTACTACTACTACTACTAATAATAATAATAATAATAATAATAATAATAATAATAATAATAATAATAATAAACATCAAAAAGGGAGAGTGCTGGTATCAGTATATCAGCAGATATCCAAATTGAGATATTGGAATCGGATCAGAACTGAAAAATATGGATCAGTGCATCTCTAGTTAAAAGCTGCACTAAGGTTAAAAAGATAAGTAGCATACAGGAGGACTGATTAAAATAATAAAATCACTCAAAACAGCTCAAATCTGTCATGTCTAAAAAGAACGGTGTTTATTTTACATTGTTTACTTTATTCTTCAGTGTTTAATTTAATCTGTAACGGTGTTAACCTGTGATCTGCAGACGGGTCTTAATCCGATCTGATGAGTCAGAAATCGATTGCTTCTGTCTGCGCCCAAAAGGTCGGGAAAGGTTGTGTCTAGAAGGGAACCCTAAATTTGCTAAACTCTCGTGCGTGCACACTTGATTAAGCACAAGAAGACGTGACAGAGCAACGGCAGATATACAGGGAGACGTTTAAGTGTTGTCTTTGTCTTAATTACTTAAAAATACTTTACATATGTGCTCGAAACACTTCACATGGATCAGTGATTTTCAAAGTGCAGACCCTGTGCCCCTGATAAGAGCCTCCAGGTGGTGCCAGGGGGGCCGCAGCAGTTTTCATTATGTGAGTTATTATAAAATAATATCTATAATATTATGTAACACATTGAAATCATGTTTGCCGTGCCCATCTTCCTAATTTCCTCCCAGTCAAAACATCATTCATCATCCCGTCAGAAGCTGTCAGCGTTGACCTGAACTGCCACGAAGCCGCTCTGCTCCTGAAATTTAGTTTTACAGTAACTCACAAAAAGGGAAGCATCTTTGAAAAGGAAAAGACCCGATGAACAGACCAACAGCCCAGCTGACAAAAACTCAGCTGCAAGAACTCCCAGCTAATTAAAACTTGCAAGCATGATGGGCTGTATGTAAAATATGGATTTACTGCTGCATGTAGGATTGGTTATGACTGCCCCAAATGAGTGTTTAAAAGCATCTAAACAGCTGGAAACAAAAATACCTTCAAAGGATGAAAAAAAGGTCGACTATACATAAAGGCATGCATAAAAAATAAGGCTATAAGGATACAAAACGAAAAGGAGAACATTTCTAATAACAGAAATCAGTGCACCCCACTGGTGAAAACATCTGCAGATTAAGTCCTAAAGTGACAAATCATACTGTTTTAGGCTGCTTACAGTGCAGAGTTGTATAACGAGATACTAGTTGCAGTCCCTTTATGCTGCTCATAAAACAAAAATGACATAAATGGATGAATAAATGTTATATAATACAAAGTTAATTTATTTATCATCTTAAAACACTGGGTTGTATAACAAAACGCAAGGTGTGGTCCCTTTATGCTGCTCCTAAAACAAAATATGAATGCATACGTAAATGGATTGATGAATAAATAAGCCATATTTTTTATGGAGACTACACAATTTTTTAATTGTGCATTAAAGTGGGTATAAATCAAGGGGAGACAGGTACAGAGACACACATTTACAGCCAAAAGATCTTATGCAAGTGAGACAAAGACAAACAACAAAAACAAAGGAGACAAAGAAACAAAATCAAAACAAAACTGAGGGATACAAGATGTGTTCACATGTGTAATACAGGATCTGCACATAAAGACACATGTTGCATATTTTAAATATGTTTAGACTTTCTGACTCCTGTTGAAAGGAGCGAGTGAAAGAAAGAAAGAAGAAAAGCAATTACAGTAGATCTACTATTTGATAAGTTGTCTTGGTGACTTTCGTGCGTGTGTGTGTTGGGCCTGAGGGGGGGCAAATGTTATAAATATATATTGAATACGTATTTACATTCCTCCTCTGGTTTATTTAAAGCAGAGAGTGAGAGAGAGGGAGAAGATGAAGAAAAAATAAATATGAATCAAGGTGTACAGTCTTTCCTGTTGTTTATGTTACTTATTAAAGGGTTCTGGGTCTGCAGAGCTCCAGCATCTCCCTGCTACGACGCACCAACGGCACCGGGGCACAGGTTCCACAAAGCTCACAAATCTAAGGTTCCCTTATGGACACGACCCTGGGGAAATCACGGTATCTTCCTCATTAGAACAAGGTTCTCATTGCATCACTCTTGTGATTATTTCTGCCCATTTTTCTGGTATGTTGTGGATTTTAATCAGCGTTAAAGTGTCTGTAATAACTTGCTAACACGTCGAGAGCGCTGACAGATTGTTGCTGTGACATTTTGGGGAAGTTTTATTGAGAGTAGTAAAGTGTGCAGGCATCAACCTTAATGTTTTTTTTATTTGCCCATTTGGCAAGTGCGTGTGCATGCCCCTGTACAAAATGTTTTATTATTACAGGTTACTACATAATAAAAAAGACTAATGTTAATTGTTATATTTAATCTAAGGCTGCAACGATTATAAAATGTCAGAAAATGTTGGAAAATTTTCATCCCGCCATTTCAAAGTCCTTGTTGATTTCTTTAAAATACTTAGTTCATAACCTTAATATATTTATTTTGAATGATAATTGTCATGGTTTGAGATTTTTGTAGGTTATTTCCTGTTTTATTTTGTAGTCCTGGTCCTCCCCCACGTGTCTTGTCTTTACTTCCTGTCTTTGTCCTTTTCCCGCTCTTTTTGATTGATTTTTGATTTGTTTCCCCTGTCTGTCCACCTGTGTCTGATTAGTTCTTTGTCTGTTTTGTCATGCTGTCTTGTGTTGGACCTGGTACTCGTTTTCTTGGACTGTTTTTTGTTGGGTTTTTTTTTTTTGCATGTTGTGGATTCTTTTGTTTTTCTGGACTCTGGTTGTGACTTGACTGCATTTACATAAGCTTTTGTTCAGTCGTTTTCTTTATTAAATGCTTCGCTGTCTGCATTTTTGGGTCCACCATCTTGTTTTATTTCGACACACATAGCGGATAATAAAGAAAATCTTCATATTTGCATGAAAATGTACTTTCACAATTAATCAGTCATCAACATAGTTTAATTATTTTTTTGTTGAGCAAGTGAGTGAGCAGATTTACTTGCCCAATATGGCTTTTTTCTTGCCCCAGGCAAGCGGGCAGTCCTTGTTGTTAAGCCCTGGTGTGTGTGTGTGTGACAGCAAGTCCCTGCTTAATAACAGAGTAGCCTATAGTTTTGCAGCTTGCAGTCTCCATCTTGTGTCAACTGTGAATTTACATGCTGTAATATATTTATCTGTGTAATATATTTCATGCACTTTAGTGACTTTACTGAGCTTAAAGGGCTTTTTGCTTGACGTAAAAATGAGAAAAATCTCAGGTAAGTACTGTGAATATTGCAATAAGTTGAACAGGGTGTGTCCTCTACTCTCCTGTAGAGGTTTTATTTGGAAATTGTTGTGTTTTGTGAAAATTCATTAGAGTAAAAGTATCACTGAGAAAACATGAGCTCATCACTCTTGTGATTATTTCTTCCCATGTTTTAATGGTGTAACATGTGCACATATTTCTACAGATCGAAAGTGACGCTCGGAAGATACAAAAACTAAATATAACTGAATTTGTGCAAACACAGATTTAGAAGAGCCAAACAGTAAATGATCCTTCACGGTGGAGAGCTGAGACGTGCCTGCTGCTTCTCAGATCTCTCCAGGGAGGCTGGCTGATGCTTCACTTTTCCATTTTTACTCCGTTTTTTTCTCAGAGGGATGAGCCGGATAATTTCATTGCACCGGGCTCCGTCCCTTTGCATTTTTAATGAGATCAAAGAGCGCTGATTAAAACGGAAATGTCACCTTCTACTTAGTTAAAAACCCAACACGGACTTTCAGACTTTCGGAGCAGAGATTCATGGTTGTTTGGTCTCGTCTCTGACTGGCTGCGCTGATTTGTAAACACAGTGCGATAATGACCCAGGAAGTGTCAATGAATTGGCCCGCCTCTGTGTACCTAATGCAATCATCTGGAGGCATTCATCCATTAAAAGGGGGAAGACAAAAGTCAATTATTTCCAGAGTGATTCAGGAGAAAGATTCACACTGTGAGACTTGCTGCAGAATGAAATGACTTCCTGGTGTTGTGCAGATGTATGTGTCACCATCAGCTGACAGTCGGTGTTCGCCGCCTTCAGGGAACATTTTTATTTCCTTACTCGAGATGCGGCTTTAATACAATGTTGTTATTTTAATCTAAAATCAAGTCCGCACAAATCTGACAGAATCTTTGTGGTGACATGTATCATGTTTAACGTTGACACAACATTCACTGCATTTATATACGCGGATTTCATTTTGAGAGGATTAAAGCTCCATAACAAGGTGTTCTATTTAAGCCTCTGCCGATCCCTGGGTGTGATTACATGTCGTCCGTGAGCTGTGCTTTTGCGATTTGCATAATGAGCATAAACAAAAGATGAATTTATCATAATTTGCTTTGACGCAACATACAGTGGCTTCTCTGCCAGCGCTGTTATTACCACAGTGGCTGTTAACACACGGGGCTCTATGCTCCGCCCGGTGTAAAGTGGCGCACAATGCGGCTGTCATTGCTATTTTCTGAGAGAGGTAGTTGTTATTTGCTCGTGTTCAATTGAATACAAGTTGAAAATGATTCATAAATCATTGCATTCTGGTTTGGTACATGTTTTACACAACTTTTTTGGAATTTGGGTTGTAAATCTTCTTGTCTTGCTGAGTTTGAAGCATATCAGTATTTGTATGAGGATAACAACAAGACTAATTTGTCTGTTATGAGTTGTTTTAAAATACTTTACAAAACACAGCTTAAATTTCACAGGAAAACTGTGTTGCAGAATCTCCCAAATAATGGAAGTGAATGGTGACCAAACAACAAAAAACAACAGAATAAAAACATAAAATGCCTCCATACTGCTCGTCTGGTGTAATCCAAGTCTCCTAAAGCCCCAACATGCCAAGTTGACTAAAAGAAAATGTTATTTAGACCATGTTTTTAGTCTGAATCTTCACTGTAGATCTTTAGCTTGGAGCCACATTCATGTGCACACTGTCTGAACTGTGTGTGTGTGTGGTGTGACGGTGTGCAAATGGCATGATGGAGCTTTAGGAGACTTGGATTATGCCAGACAAGCAGTGTGGAGGCATTTTGTGCTTTCTTTCCACTGTTTTTTCCCCTTTTTTAAAAATCCAGTTTAAAAACTGGTCACCATTCACTTACATCTTTCGGGAGATTCTGCAGCTCTGTTTTCCTGTGAAACTCCAGCGGTGTTTCGTGGAGTAAAAAACTAAACCCATCTTTCAATCAGCATGAGGGTGAGAAGATAATGATTGAATTTTCAGTTTTGAGTGAAGTATCCCCTCAACATCTTCTTAAGCTAAAGTACGTATAAAGACAAACATAAGCAACAGTAGGATATTTGGCTGTAAGACAATAGAAAATAAGTATTTATAGTAACAGAAATCCATGCAGCTCACCATTACTCCTGCAGTGGCTGCTAATTTCTGACTGATGCAGCTGTCATTTTTCACCCAGCGCCCAAGTTGTGTAGGGAGCAAATGTTTTTGTGCCCATCTGTGTGCCCGTGGGTGTGTTGGTCTTAAAATGAGGTGTGGTCAGGTGCATTGTTGTGCATTGCTGTCTTGAACAAAAACCTGGTCTAAAGTCAATGGTGCAGCATTTTCCTGCTATTTAAGGGATGCATTACTCTAGAGCTGCAATGATTAATTGGCTATTAATTATCTATTAAATTAAATGTCAAATGTTTTGATGATAGATTAATCGTTTTGAGTCATTTTTTTTAAAGCAAAAAAAAGTCCAAATTCTCTGATTTTGAGCTTCTTAAATGTGAATCTAATTCAGACAGTAAGACTGTAAGATGTGCCTGGGTTCACAACATGCATATGCTCTGTTTCTCTGCAGCTACCGTACTGTTTTCATCACAGTGTCTGCAGAAAAGAATCACATTTAGCAACAAGTGGGTCACTTCATAATGTGTTTAGAGGCCAGAACAGATTCCTATTAGACAACAATGCCAACATTCCTAAAATGTCACTCAATATTGATCTCTCCCCCTTATTCCGACATTCAGAGCAGAGCTCAGAGTGCGTTAACAGTAATACTTGCCTGATGTAGCGTGCGTGGC
>JAJHUR010137615.1:13646-52187 GCA_027495735.1 Lutjanus campechanus | reverse complement strand
TCTGCAGGAGCCCACAACAGGCAGACAAACAAAACCCTGGCTCTAGATACGGCCTTTCGTGTTTGGTACGAGTTTTTGTTTTCCTCGGTTCTTGGAAGAGGACAGTGAGATGAGGTGTTTGCAACTGCAAGCTCATCACTAAAGGCCATGAGAGTGTGCGTGTATTTGTGCAAGGCATGTTCAGTGAGAAGTTCTAATACAGACAGTTTGCAGGTCTTCAAAGACTTCTTCTTCTTCTGTCTTAAATTTGAATTTATAAACAGAGGTTTGAAATAAACCCCCTAACTGAATCTGGGCATTTCACTCTTTGACAACTTGTAATATGATATTTGTTTTGTAAAATAGGAAAAACCCTGATCAAACAGCCATGAAACAGATATTTTATGCCTGAATGCAACACTGGTGAACCAGAAAATCTCTGAAAAGTTGCAAGAAGCAGTGAGACTGCTGGGAAGAGGCCAGTTGTGCAGCTGCAAATCAGATTCACTCTGCAATTCAATGAAATACAGAGAGAGAGAGAGAGATAGAGGGAGAGCCATGATTAGAGGTCAGCTGTTGGATGGTTTGGAGAGCTGTTATACTTCAAAGCCTCACATCAGCGGCTTTGACGACAAGATTCTTTAACAAATGAGCTTTCTGTCAGAGTTTTTTTTTTATGTTGCAGTCAGCAATCAAAATGTGAATTGCCGAAATACTCAAGCCTCTGATCTTTGTCAAAGCAGCCAAAGTGAAATTGAGGCTGCAGCAAAAACAAGAACTGGAGTCTTACAGGAATGGAGTCTCTGAGTGCTGCTTTCATTCATGTTCATTCAGATGCTTTAGTTTAGTAGTAGTAGTTCAGTAGTTTTTATTTTTCCACAATTGTACCTGCAGAAGAATGAATGATCTTTACAGAGACATGACAATCACACATATATTACCACTTTACTAGTAAAGTGTTTCTTTTTTCCTCTTAGTTACTTATTTATCTATAACTTTGTTTAAAGACACTGTCCCACAGACTTAGTGTTACTTGCCAAAGTATCCTATAACGTCATAAAAAATAAAACACCCTTGAAAACCCACTTCAAGATAAGAAAAAAAAGAAAAAATAGATAAGATGAAAGTCACCGGAATTAATAGGACACTTTGAAGGCAGTTTGGCTGCTAAATCAATCTCTGTAAACCACGTCACTGTGTATTCAAGATAACTTTGTTCAATACCGGACAACTTTCAGCATCAGTTGCTAATATGACCAAAATGGCACAGGGGACACAGAAGTCCGACGTAGGTATTTGTGGGAATTAAGGGCATATCTGTCTGTCCCGGAAGATGAAGCCCTCTTCTGTTGAGGTTTCATTGTTGATTAATCTGTCAGTTATTTTATCGATTGATCAATTAGTTGTTAGGCCTCTTAAATGTCAGAAAATAGTGAAACATGTCGAGCAGTGTTCACCAAAGTCCTAGATGACGGCCTTAGGTGTCTTGTTTTGTCCACAACCCCGAAGATATTTAGTTTATTGTCACAGAGGACTTAAGAAACCAGGAAATATTCACATTTAAGAAGCTGGAATCAAGAGAATTTTGACTTTTTCTTCAAACTAATTAATCATTTCTCAAATGGTTGCCGATTAATTTAATAGTTGACAACTAATCGATTAATTGATCAATTGTTTACCAGCTCTCAGGTTGAGATTTGTCTCTTTCCTGCATTAAAAGGCTTTTTTTTTTAGGTTTGCTTTATTGGGAGTCGAGGGTCTAATGATAGAGTGTGCTGTATGCTGTTTGTGATGTTTGCATATAAAAATAAAACTGATTTGACCTGACTTTTAAGCCAGCAATTAAAAAGTTAATAAATAATTCAAAATATCCACACTATTCCTGGCAGTGTGAATGCTTTGAAGCTGCATTTAGATCAGTGATACTCAACTTGTGGCCTGTGGCCCAAATCTGGACTCCAGTAGGGCCCTCTGACCATTTTCTAATTCAGAATGAAAATAAATTGATTCACATTCACTGTTTTTTTCGCAGATATGCCAGTTTTCTGTGATGGGATAAATGAGGCTGTCAGGAACAGAGGAGGCTGATATTTGTGTGACGGCCTTCAGGCTGTGAAAAGAGCATCAGACAGTGAGCTCTGCAGGGGAAGACTGCATCAGTCGAGGAGAAGCAAAGTTATGTCCCTGGTGGGAGCAGTATAAATGTTTATAGTTTATGTTTATGAGTCATTCCGACATTTCAGTGAATGCATGATAGAAGAGGTTCCAGCTTTGTTTAATGTTGTATAAATCATTCAAAAGGTACCATAGCACCAAACTAAACAGTAAACTAAAATTCAGTTGCAGTTATGAAACGCAGCAAAATATCGGATTTATCTGTCAATCGTTACACCAAGTTAATTTAGTTAAGCTAGGAGGTCGGTTAATTTGAAAATAAATGATTTCAAAGAGAGATGAGTTAAGGGCCTTTAAATGTTTGTTCATTTTATCTGATAAATAAGCTGCCCCAGACAAAGTAAGTTGAGTATCTCTTATTTAGACCTTCATAGTTGGCGAAAAAAAACAACAACTTACAAGTAAATTATCAGCTTGTAGGATTTTACGCATCTAGTGGTGAACTTGCAGATTGCAAACACCTCGTCTCACTTTCCCCTTCCAAGCATACAGCAACCTACAGTGGCTGTATCTCAACCAGTTTTTGGTTTGACCGTTCTGGGCTACTGTAGAAACATGGTTGTGCAGCATAGTGGCCTCCATGGAAGACAACCATAGACGTATAATATGAACTAGACAGGGCACTGCTGCACAGCCTTGCCGCCAGTTTTTCCCAGTGGCCATTGGTGCTATTGCAGCGAAAAATTCCCCACCGGGCCATAAAATGTTTTCCCCCATTCTTCTTGTCGACATGACACTGCAAACAAGGTCAATTATGACTCTGTCTATGATGAATTTTTAATTCTTTATATTTGTAAGACTACTAGAGCCACAAAAAGCGATTTGTGACATCATCACAATGTAAAGTCTATGGGTCAAGCAGGAAAATTTTTTGGCTTATGCACCAGGTGAGCAACTCTCACTGGACTGAATGGGTGCCATTTACATCTTGCGAAGGGGACCCGCTTCCTCTGCAGATATAAACGGCTCATTCTAAAGGGACGAAAACACAATTGTCATTTTCAGGTGATTATACACTGAGGAAAATATACTTAAATGCCAATAAGCCCCATAAATCTTACACATAGGACCTTTAACATAAATTAAAAAATATATATATCAAAATGGCCTATTTGCAGAATCTTTGAAGGGGGTGGAGGAAGTGGGTGGGTGCATTTAGGGAACGTGGACTTTTCATGCCATTTCTAAAATCATTGCTACGCCTGCTGACTGTCATATGCATAATATTGCTTCATACAGGCCGTAACACCTTAATGGATAGGTCGATTAAAAATACAAACTTTCCCTGTCGTATTTGGAGGGTCACTCCTTCACGCTGGTGTTCCTTTGTCCCAGCAGCACTTGAATGCACCATGAAAGCCTGATCCATTGATCCGGAGATCCAGGCGCCGGTAGGACTCTCGTGTTTCCACGCCTCCTACTTTCACCCCTATTGTGGTGGATCTCCGGCTCACACACACTTTGCCAGACTTCCAGGAGTTGGACTGAAGCGAGTGACTGAGGACGGAACACCGACACCGTTTTCTTTTTTAAAAAAAGAGAAAACCTGCTTTTCTTTCACGCATGGATCTACTTTCTTCTCTTGCGGGATTTGAGGGAGTTGCGATGGTCAGAGCTGCTGGAAACTGTGGAGACTCGTACCGGAGAGAAAGGGCACACGGTCTCTACGCTGCAAAGTTGTAAAAGTAGTTTCCCTTGAAGTTTTTTCTATCCGCCACCACCAGTTCAGACTCCGTGTTCCTCCTCCAGCCTGTGGACCCACAGCCATCATGGCGAGGCGGACAGCGGAGAAACCTCTGCTTTTGACGCCGAAAACGCGCGCGGCTTTCCGGGATAAACACCTTGGGTTTCACACGGGCTTGTTGGCTTTTTCGTGGAGCTTCGTTTTAATCTGCTCGGCTCTTTCTTGTGGATATTGCGGAGCCGAGACGGAGTTTTCCATCCTGGAAGAGGCGCAAGTTTTGGCCGATCAGATGAAAAAGCTGTCCTCTCAGGAGCTGGGAGTCTTTACCATGCAGGTAAAATGTTTTAAATTGTGCTCATGTTGTGTTTTTTTTGTGCAACACGGAGAGATATTTCTGTGCCACATCGAGTTGGAGCCGATTTAAAGAGCCAAATTGGCGCAAACAGAGTTGTTATAATGGGGCAAAATAATGTAATAATCAGAGATGGAAACTTTGTTGACAGAAATGTTAGGGAACAATATGCTCTTTGGTTGCCAGTGTTGCTTTGCTCAGTGTTGCAGTGCAACAACAGGCGCTTTGAAGTTAGGACGCATTTATCTGGGACATCAACACGCTGGAGGGTTGCTGTTCCGGGCGGCTTGTGTTTCACCGTAATTATTCCCTAAAATCTGATTAAAATAGAGGTATATTTGCTTAATTAGAGTTATTTCAATACATTTCTTGTGTGTCTCTTTGAATGTGTCTGCTGGAAAGACGCACGAAAAGGTGAATTAACTGTCACCCTGAGCCATCAGGCATGAAGCAACATTTCACTGCATTTTCTTATAGATAATCGACCTTATTTATCCTCATAAATACCATCGGCTTGATTAAATTAACTGTGATGTGTGAGGTCATAAGACTTATGCGTGGTTATAAGGATGGACACGTGCCTTTGTGCGGATTATAATTCAGCCTTCCATCCTTCCAGTGTGTCTGAGAATCTGATCTGTGCTAAGTAGGTCTCCTGAACATCAAATAACGGCAATAAATCAATGTTTTACTTGAGATGGCTGCAGCCCACAGGCCCAATCTGAAAATCAGCTTCTGGGCAAGAAGAACTGATACTGCTCATTATTTAATATAAAAAATAAATCAGATTTTTTTAGCACATCATGTGGATGGAAAGACACTGCATCCATTAACAGCAATCTGGAATCTGGGCTGTGTGCATTGATGATTACAGTATTAATTGATTGATGATTAATTGCTTGTTTTGTAATATATCAGAAAACAGTGAAAAACGTCCATCACAAGTTCTCAGAGCTGATGTGAATGATGAATCTGTTACAGAATCGATGTGGATTAATTGATTCCTTGTTTCAGGTTTAAAGATGACATGATTTTTGTGGTGTATTAGAGTCGAGATGGTTTGTACCTCTGTGTCCTTTTCACCTTCCTCATTGGTAGAAATGCAACAATTGGGCGATCAATCATTAGTTGAAAGAAAATTGGTTGCCAACTATTTTGGTAATAATTCATGGTTTCATTTTCCAGGCAAAAACATCCAAAGTTTTTGGGGTTCCAGCTTCTTAAATGTCCCTATTTTCTGCTCTCTTTTTTTTTGTTTTGTTAGATTGTTAGCTGAAAATCTCTGGAAGCAAACACCTGGAATTAGAGCTGAAACGACTAGTCGATTAATCAATTAGTTGGTCAGAAACTTAATTGACACCTTTAAGTCACTTTCAGGCAAAAATATCAAACACTCCTTCCACCCTCTTCTCCAGACTTACTTTCATTATTGATTAATCGTTTAGTCCATAAAATGTCAAAGAATTGTGAATTGCTCATTACAATTTCCCAGAGCCCAAATTGCTTCTTTTGTCCAGCCAATAGTCCAAAACTGAAGGACTTTTCATTTACTATCATAAATGACAAAGAAAAGCAGCAAATCCCCACATTTTAGAAGCTGGAACCAGACATTTTTGCTTGAAAAAATTACTGAAACAATTATTCAATTATCAAAATAGTTGGCGACAAATTTTTCTGTCTATTGACCAATCAATTAATGCACAAATCATTACAGCTCTAGTCTTATGTAATATTAAATTGAATGCTTTGAGTTTTGCTCTTTTGGTCTGACAAAACAACATATTTGAATATGTCAAAGGCTGGGCTTCACAAGATTTTTCTCTGTTTTCTTGTGTTTTATAGACCAAACCTGATCAATCAGGCCTGATTATTCAAGAAAATAAGCAGCGAATCAGTCAATAATGAAAAGACTCATTTGTTGCAGCCCTAATTGATTGTAAAAACGCTACTTTGCTGTGTCCATCCGTGCAGAGCTGCGCCCAGTCACCAAATGGCAGGAGGTGCAGGGTGCAGCGCTGGGTGGGTGCTGCAGGGTGTGAGGGGGGTGTTTAGCACTTCAGAGGCAGAGGCGCTCACAGGCCCTGAACACAGAGGCGAGGCAGCGGGGGGGCCCTGCCCCCAAATGGCGTTTCATCTTCTCTGCTTCCACACTGAGCTGCCTTCATCCCGGCTCTGGGAGTCGGCTTTGAGGGCTTCCTCTGATCCCTCTGGATCCGCCTTTGTCACCGCTCATCCCTCCCTGAGCTCCAGTTTGTGTTCCTTTTCTGTCTCATTCCTGTTCTCTCCATCATTCTCTGCTGTTTTTGTCCTTTTTTTGCTTTGAATTTGTCTTTTTTTCTGCTCATTCTGGTACATGCAGTGAAAATTAATCACCCTCTTTTACTCTCAGTCTGGTTCTGTCTATATTTTTCTCCCACATCAGAGAACAATTGTGCTATCCACTGCAAAGATGTAATTAATGTGGAATAATATTTCTCATGACTCATTCTGATTTCATAGCCATTTCAGATTATTTATGAAAATATGCAGTCTGCGTCATCCCCTCTGTATCGTGGGAAAACAGTTTTGAGGCGATCGTGTTGTTGTACAAGCTGTGAAAATCTGACTTGGCACTGTGCTAATGTGAGTTTGATTGAAGCGGTGCATTTCATGGATTTGTCAGAGTGGTTTTCCACGAATGTAAGAGATGTGCATCCAGTAAAAACAGTCTGCATCTGCCCGTGAAAACAACTGCAGGAATCTGTCGGCCATGCTGTCTGTGTGGACACCTGCTCTGATGCTCAGATGTGGCCCGACTCTCAGCCTGCAGGTGTGTCTGTTGAACCAGATTTCACTTTATCTGTCTGTCTCTGTGCAGTGAAGGAGGCAGTGATTTTCCACCTCAATCTTTCCCTCTTTAAAATGAGTTTTTAATCCAAACAGCACCATTGATTCTAATGCAGCGTCTCATTTCTGGAGTCACAGCTGACATTCATTATCTCTCAGAGGCTTTTTTTGTGTGTTTTCTTTTCACGCTGTACTATTTCGGAGGAGATCTGAAGGTGTTGTTATCAAGCGAGCATCCCGACATCTCCTTTTAAAACGCAATTCTACCCCTCTCCACTCCACCCCTCATTCTCTGGCAGATGTGTAATTTGAGGCTTCCTTGTCAGCGCGTCTGAGTCACTGGGTCAACCTTGTTCAATCTGTCATTGAGTTGCTCAATTACCATGGGACACGAGGGGCTACAGTTGACACTTTGTTTAAGTTGGTAGATCAACTTTTCAGAGGATGTTTGTCGGTTTTATGTTGGAGAAAAAAATCCTTGAAAAGTTTTTCTTTAAATTTCAAGGTATTCTGCTGCAATCTACTATACTTAACTCAATTTTAACCACAAACTGTAAAGTGTGCTAAGTGTTACTCTCTGAACTCATGAATCATTTCCTCAATTATTTGATCATTGGTTTAGTCTATAAAATGTTAGTCATCACCCACATCAAACATTTTGGTAACACTTTATAAAAAAGGGTTGCAAATTTTCTGCATTTTCCTTTAACAATTGATTGATTGATACAAAATGCACATCTGTTTCTTAGTTGAAGTTTTATTTAAACATTTCTAGTGTCATATCAGTTACATGAAGCATTAATTCATGCAACACTAACAATTTAAATGAACAGAATAATAAAGCAAAGAGGCTCTTGCTCAGAACGGTTCTCTTGTCCACCTGTCCTTATTCACCAAATACTTAAAACCACGTCACATGGGATGAAATTACTACCATTTCAGTCAGATGATTCAGTCCATGAATTAATGCATCTGACACCCAGTCTGTAATAAAACCAAGGCCTCATATTTCTGTGGGCAAAAGTTCTGTTCTGCTTTCAGAGAGGCTGAGTACATACAATACACACGTCTGAAATAAACACGTGTAGTTGGCATCCGGCTAATTTGATCGCATATCAATTAGTCTATGAAGTAACTGTGAATTAACATTCCTTAAGTGATGATGTGTTAAGTCTGAATGAACTAATCACATGAAGTCATAGTGCCTCGATCATTTCTTAGTGGTGAGCAGCAGGAGTTCATGTTACATACAAGTGTTAAATTATCATGACTCTTGCATTACTTATGTATATGATTTGTACCTGTACTATAAAATTTGTCATACCCAAAGATGACGTCTTCAAATGTTTTATTAACCAATAAAATTTGTATTTTACCATTTATATTTACGTATTTATAAAGTTTAAAGGTACAGGGACAGCATACATTAATAAACATTTCTGTAACTGTGCCAGACTAGCCATCACAACATAAAATACATTAAAACGGGTACAACTGTGTGTACATGCATATGTATACATATGGCAGCAGAGTACAGGTGTGCCATATTGTATTCTTCATGATGTATTGTTATTTTTTCATGATTAAGAAAATAAACATCGTGATAATGGAAATAATCTGACTTACTGGCAGAACACAGCGACAACAAGCGTGCCTGAAGGTGAAAGTAACGTTGCCACCGTCTCCACAGTGAAGGACGTGGCGCCAAAAAAGGCGACTTCAGTAGTGTGGAAGTGGTTTGGTTACAAAAGATCAGATGTGCAGAAAACCACGGTAGGATTTAAAAAGTGTTTGAAGAGTGTCACAGCAAACAGAAGCAGCCGGTTGAGTACAAGGAGAACCAAAAAATCCATCGAGGAGAGCTCAACAACTACTGTGAGTTCTAAACCAAAAAATATTTTTCAGTGTTTTGTCATTTCGTCAAGAATATCGTTAACGCAAAATACATTGAGATCTCATGAAGAGCCTACAGGTGATGAGAGCAGCCCATCCTACCTGAGAGTGTAAGTTACAGTGGTGAGTCAGAGCTTAACAATTTGTAGTGAACCTCAAAGACGTGTAATAAGCTATGTAAGCTATTGAAGACACTGAGCAGAGGCATGCAGACACAAAAGATCTACATATATACACCTTGTGGGTTCTTAGTGTATAAATGAGAAAGTTAAGAATAGTCTGCCACATTAAGAAAATGTTTGATATATTTCTGAATGGTTTATGACACTGATTTCTGCAATGTGACTCAGTGGTTTTTGTGAAAACAGACAGTCCTCTCTCACATGCAGTACGTAACTAATGAGCACACCATGTCAGATTTTCTGTGGCTTCAAGTAGGAGGTTTTACATGGTAATTTGGATTTCGCCTGGGATGTAAATATGAAATTTAATCTCCTTCCCCTTTTTTCCATGTTATTAAAACACAGGCCTGGTGCTGCTCTTGTCATGTGGCTGCCCGCCGCTAGAGCCGCGGTACATGTTACGCGTTTCCAGCCACAGTTAAAAGCAACACGTGCTCGATCACTGCTGGAAACATGGAGAAACTTAAAGGTGTAACAGACCGGCATGTGTGGATTGTCACTAACGCTGAAGCCAAACAGAGATCACTCATCGCTGGGAGTATTTGCACCACGTTGGTGGATTATTTACAAAAGAAATTTTGCTGTGTTAGTTTTAAGGACCTTAATCCACAGAGAAGTGTGGTTTGTTTTTCAGGCCGGCTCGTCCAGTATCCCCGGCCCCCTAATTGAATATTGATAGTAATTTGAGGGCGGTGGAGGTTTTGCGCAGGAAAAGAGAAAATTGAGGTCCGGCAGTGTCATTAAGATGTGATTTTCTGGGTTGGGTTTGGTCCAAGGTCAATAAAAATTGAGGGGCTATCACAGAGCCACCCAATTCCTGCTTTGTTGGGTTTTTTTCACTTGGATTAGACATTTTGATTAGGGCTCATGCATATCTTTCTGCATGCCCTTATTTTAATTTTATTTTTCTACTCACTCTTTTGTCTGTCTCCTGGCTGCTTATGCTGTGTTTCTTCACTTTTCTTCACTTTATTTTGAATTAGTTGCAGATACAGGCAGGCAGGCAGGCAGAGAGGAGGATGAGGAGGAGGCAGCGGGTTAGAGGATATACAGCAGGACATCAGAATTCCTGCTAGGTTCTCTGCAGCACATCTTCAAAGACTTCTTGCCACTTACTGCATTGCCTGCATGGCCGTGTGCTCAAACAGTCAAGGTTACTATGAGCCTCACAGGCCCTCTGCTGCATGTGGGACTATTACTATCTCTCATTCATTCTCTCTTTTCACTTTGAGTCCGTGTCTTTCAGTTTTTCTGCCCAACATTAGAGCACATTCTCTTCAATTAATAATATCGAGCTAAATTTATGTATGAACCACTGGATCCAGGCTGATGTGTTGAATCACTCCGTGCAGGGCTCATGCTACATGCACAACATTTTTCTTCACAATAACACTCATCCAAAGGGCAAATGGAGGCACTTAGGTGTCAAATATATCTCTAAGCACATTCCTGCACTCGTCTTGTTGGGATATAATGAGCTTCTTTTTGTTGCCCACCCCTCAGGGCACAGAGGTTATATAACATAACCAACTATTCCCTGTCGGTTGGCTCAGTGCTGCAAATCACAAAATATCGAAACCATTTTTCTCTTCTTATTAACAGCAGTTTACACTCACTAATGATGATGATGTAGAATACTTAACTAAATCTTCGGTTTGTTTATTTGACAAGTCATTTTTAAAGTGGTCACTTGGGGCGTCATGATTCGATATGACTTTTAAATTTAAAGTGATATTCCACCATGCGAGAATAACCCACTCAGTAAGTACTCACCACTATGCCGATGTGATGATAAGTGAAGATCTTCAGTTCACCAAACAATCCTGGAGTTTTAGGAGAAGCAGGGTAGCAGCCTCATCCAGTACAATGGCAGTGAATGGTGACCACGGATAAAACGTTAAAAATAGCACACAAAAATGTGTAATTGTAATCCAAGTGTCCGCAAGCCGCGACATTAAAAATTAACCGCAAAAGACGCCTTTACGCCATGTTTTTAGCAGAAATATCAGCTGTTGCACGTAGCCGGTAAGATGTAAACATGGCGTCGATCTCGCGAGACTTCGTATATATCTTAATGGCGCACGTGCCGAAGTATCATAAAAGACTTGACTATTGGCCTGCAGAGGTTTGCACTCACTCACTAGTTACTATGAGTTATTTCATATACTGTCAACATAAAAGTGGAATTTATGGGTGAAAAGACCAAAAGTCGCCCCCAGTATATACTGTAGGGTTTCAATAGATCTAGTAACCTCTGTTCACATTTTCAAGCCAAAAACAAGCATGATAAGACTGCTTAATATGCTTTAACCCATTCACAGCAATGGCAAACAGTTTTCCCTCTCCACGTCCCCCTCCCATCATGTTTTCTCGCCACGTTAAATGTCTGTCAGGTTGTGACAGTTGTTGGGATTTTCGGTCTCTCTGTCCACATTCCTCTGACCTACTTCCTCTAGTATGGGATGTTCAGGTTGTCTCAGCAACAGGTGCTTTGCATTAGTCAGACTTGCATTGCACTGTGATGGCACAATTCCTCATTTTTAGTCCGACCATAAATCGTGATGCGCCTCAGCGGTTTATGAGCCGTTCGAGGCTGAGCTGAACTATCTGCACCTCTGTTTTTTTTCCCCATTTTAACTGTCGCCTTTTTCCAAACTGTTATTGCAGGGAGTTTTTTTTTTTCTTTCTTTTCTTTGCTTTCACACATAGTTATTGAATTCCAGGACCCAAGCTGATGCTGATACATGAATACTTTATAACACCAACTTTTACTGTTCTGTTTATGTCTTTTTATTTTTATCATTGAATTGGAAATTAGAAGCTGAATTGGAAATGAAGGTGGTAGCTGGTGTGATACGCTGTTGGGTATACATGACCTCATTTCCAAACTAAACTTTTCTATACTTTTAAAGTTACATTGTTTCATTTAAATTAAGAATTGCATTGCTTGAGTCTATTTTTCATGGAAAAACAGGCTCTCTGCCAACAGCTGCAAAGTCCCACAGCGACATCTGCAATGTTTTAAAAGTTGGAATGACTTCGATATCAGTCTTCAGAATTCTTGGCCTGTCTGAAACCCGGGGAAACAACCTAGTTCTGTCGACTGTTACCTTTATCATCCCGTCACAATGCAGGAGAGAACAGAGCACAGGGCCACGTTTTCATTAAATGTGGAGCTTCTTGTATGCTTTGGCCTGAGTCCAAGCTCAGGCTCAGGCTCAGGCGCCCCTTGTATCCAACTGCTCTGCACCGCAGTGTCTCCAAACTGAGCACACATCAGACACGGTGAAGTCTCCAGACTTGTTGGACAAAACCGGGATTTAAGTGCTGCTGTCAGATGGAGACTGTGTCGCTTTGCGATTCAAGAAAAACAACCCTAGTTGTGTCAGTCTTGAATATTTGAGCTCATCATTCAAGGGGTCATCGGGTGGTTCAGTGCACTTGAACACTGAAGTGAAAATTGGTTTCAGTCATTGTTTAACAACAACAACAAAAACTCCAGTTTTTTAAAAGTGAATATTTTCAGTTTTTTCTACTCCTTTATGACAGTAAACTGAATATCTTTTGGTTGTGGGCCAAACAAGATATTTGAGAACGTCATCTTGGCCTTTGGGAAACACTGATTGATAGTGTTCACCATTTTCTGACATTTTATCGATCAAGAAACAACTTGAACAATGAAGAAAATGATCAACAGGTTAATCAACAATGAAAATATTTGTTTCAATGAGAGGGACAGACTCTGTACATTAGAGTTTAAAGGGTATGAAGACGCCTTGTTTTGTAAAGATCAACAGATCATTGGTTTTATGCCCTGACTGCTCTTTTAACATTTTCAAATTGTTCTTCAAAAAGATATTCTATATAATCCAATTAATTTTCGATTAAATATTGAAATTGTCACGCCCTTGTTCAGTGTGTCCCTACCTGCTGGGTAGCTAACGCTAGCTAGCCAGCTGCTTGCACATCAGGAGCAGGTGAATTAGTGAGCAGGCTTTTCTGCTGCAGAAAGAAGACAGGCTTGAAGGTGATGCAGGTATTTATTATTCTTGCTCAGCTCAACTCAAAAATATGATGTTTTGATGTTCTGCTTTTTGATGGAAGAAAAAAATCTATCAAATTCGCGATTTGACCCCAAGCTTGTAAAAATCACAGTCGGCCAGCCCTCCTTATCTTACTTAAAAAGATTTAATCCTACGGGACAACAAAAGTTAGATCTGGGGCACCTAAACTTAATTTTGTTAACAATAGTAAGAAATGGGACTTTATTTTTAGTATTGTGCTCTTTTCATCTGCAGCTATTGTCAAATGTCTGCTTCTCTGGGCACAAGTCGTCATTAATATAATGAAATTTCCTATTCAGACTTTCTTTTGACTGAGCCATGTCTATTTTGAACAGATGCCAAATTACCTCCACAGAGACCTGAGCAGACATCATGTATCATTTGGAGTCTGGCTTCATCTTAATTTGAATCTACCTGCAGCCCACTTCCATATCTGCCTTTGTGCTTGAAGCCTACTGGAAGAAAGATATGAGGAGAAAAACATTTTCAGGGTTGTGTTTTTTTTTCCCCCTCCAGAGCTTTTGGACAACACGACTCCCATTCATTTTAATCAAATCCCTTTAATTTTTTTTTTGCCTGTGTAAGTACAGCCTTGTGCACTGTCTCTTGGCTCCTGCTGGACTGCGGTCAGGACCGAGCATAAAACTGATGTTCTTCTCCTTCTGCACCAGCTGTTGTGGTTTAAATCTGTCTGTACTGTCGTGGCCAGATCATTTATCTGACCGCTTTTTGATCTGTTTCCCACATCTCCCAGTTGAAGAAGGCCTCTCTCTCTGTTTGGCCTTGACTGAAAGTGGTTTTGCAGTGATTTGCAGCCTCCTCAGCCTTCACCCTTTTTTTTGTCTGCTTTTGCTTGCTCTAAATCTCTTCTCACTTGTATCCCGTTTTGACCTGCCCTATAATGCTAAGCTCCTGGTAAGAATCTAGGCTGAACATTTCTGTGGCTGCTATCTAAGTGCAGTGTAGTTAAACATGGTCAGATGAGGGAAAATAACATTTTTCTAGTTGAAAGCATCCTGGCGTTATCAGTTTTTACCTGAGATTAACATCAGGATTGTGGCACTTGTGCACGCATGCATTCACGTGTCTGTGTGTTGTGTCTTAATGATGTATGGAGCTGAAACAGTTTGTTGATTAGTTGAATTAATCAACAATAGGGCTGTGATGACTTTGTCTTACTGCAGTTAAAATGCAACTTACTCCCAGGGGTTGGTGCTTACGGTTTTACCTGAATGATCTACACTGCAGTGTGTAATGGAATAACGCGATAATTGACCCCACAAAATTGAAAACCATTTGAATAATAAAATGTATTAGCTGCATTTATCTGTTTTGAATCATTATAAACTGAATATCTTAAAATAAGGAATCTGAAAACCTCACTTTTGGCTCTGAGCAAAGTCTTGAAAGTTTGGAAAATGCTTAATTATAAGTTTTGTGTTTTCACAGTTTGGATTATGCTTGAATTTGGATGTACGACTCAAAAATGCTTGATTTTCAACATAATGTTGGTGTTTCGGCCACACAGTCACTCACGCAAACCAAAAATCTTCTAGTATTTTAAAAATAACGATCCCATTGTCATATTTGTGTGTTGTCTGCTGGTATCTCACACCAGATGTGAAGAATAGTGGAGCTAGATTGACTGACAAAGGCGTCGAAATGAAAGGGGGACATTTTTCATTTTGTTTCCCATTCTGCCCGTCATCCTGAGAGCGACAATCTGCTGTCAGAATGCGATCGTGTCTTCTAATCATTGATGATTGAGGTAGCTAGCCAACAATTGTACCTACATGAGCTACGGACCAACAGGTGGATTTTTTTAATCAACATGCCAGGCTGACATTTTCACAGCTGGCTGGCTAACGAAAAATATATAGATAGATAAGCCCAATGTTTATCCCTTACTCTGGAAATTGGCAAGCATGATCATATGAACAGCTAATAAAATAAACAATGTAACAACTGCATTTGTAGTAACTGTACATGTGATGATAAACTTTGAGAGTCTGGAAATTGTTGTGCTTAAAAACTGCCTGAATTTTACTCTTAAACTGTACAAACCCTATAGTAATTAATTGATTGATTAAGAACAACATAACTGGTATAAGTACTTGAAGGTAGAGATCCTGACCAGTGTACTCGCAGTTCTCCTGCTTCCTCCATTTTTTCTGTACACAGGCAACTGATGATTATTATCATTTAGAGCTGCAATGATTACCTGAGTAATCCAATATTAATTGATTGTTAAAGTAATTGCCAGCTATTTTGATAATGGATAAATTGGCTTGAGTCATTTTGTTTTGGGAAAAAATGTCAAAATTCTCTGATTTCAGCCTCTTACATATGAATATCTTTGGGTTGTGGGAAAAACAAGACATTTAAGGACGTCATCTTGGGCTTTGGAAAACATTGATCAACAATTTTCACCATTTTCTGACATTTTATAGACAAAACAACAGGTAGTTGACTAATCAACAAAATAATTGACTGATTAAGCCACTATGAAAATAATCGTTTGCAGCCCCATTATCGTTATCGATTAATTACAGGTTAGAATGACCTGTTCATTCAAAAAATAGTGAAACATGTCATCACATATTGCCATAAAACCCAAAGATATTCACTTCAAAATGTGATAAAAAAGAGAGAAAAGTAGCAAATGCTCACCGCAAATGCTTCACATTTTTAGTGTCATAAATTACTACTTTGTTTAATGGACTATCAAAACAGACGTTGATTAATTTTCTTTCTGCCGATCAGCACTGGTCTTCAGTGTATTGAACTGAGCCGTGTGCATCAGTGGTAGAGCCGAGCCCTCCAGGTTTTCAGTGAAAGTAGCGAACTCTTTCCTCTGCTTATTAAACAGGAGAACTAATTAACTGGCTGTGTTTAATCAGCTCATTCTCACTTTTTTAATGATTCTCCCTCTCTCTATTGCCTCTCTCAGTCTTTATCTCCCATTCACTATCAGCCCCTCTTCCTTGCCTTTCTTCAACGCAGCCTCACTCTCTCTCTCTCTCTCTCTCTCTCTCTCTCTCTCTCTCTCTCTCTCTCTCTCTCTCTCTCTCTCACACACACACACACTCACACACACCCTCCACACACACAGAAAAAAAGCGATAACAAATGCACTCAATGAGAGAGAGAAAAGGATCTTTATTGGTGATCCAGGCTTTGTGTTTTTTTCCTCCGGATTCCTGCCAGTGTTACTTAGTTAGCTCCAACAGGGCTGACCTGGCAGTGTGAGCCAAGGGACCCCAGGCCACCCCTTAGCAAGTCAGTCCCTTCACTCCCCACAATGGGCAGGACTCAAAATGAACTCTCCCTGAAAGAGAGAAAGAGGGAAAGGGAAGGGGGCGGGGGCCTGCAGTGAAGGCAAAGGGGGCAGCGAGCAAAATACCCGATTGGGAGGGCAAGGAGAGTAGAGGGACCAGTTCCCTCCCCCAGACACCATGCATTTGTAAGGCCCCATCCCCCTCGCGTTGCACACACACACACACGCTCGCATGCACACACACTCCTGCAGAAGAGGCTTTGCATTCTCGATGAGGAGAGAGTTGGAGCTCCTACTGTGGAGAAGCAGATCAGACTGTTTTTCATGCCTCTTTTCTCTTTTTCTCTCACTGTTCATGCCTCTCTCTCTCTCTCAGGGCTCTGTGTTGCATACATAAACTCACCATAAACCCAAACTTTCACAGCTGTGAAGAGGTGCCGTTTCCGAAGCTGTCTCAAATTGTCGTCCATGTTTTTAGGCTTGTTTGCAATATTTTTGTAGTTGGATATGTGCCTCTTTTTTTGGCGTAGATCTGACTTTGAATATGTGATAGTCAGCTTTGGGGTTCTTCCTCGAGGCTGAGGGCTGTTAATAGTGCAAAATGCTAAAATAGGTGCAGAGGGTGGGAATGAAAGAAGACTGGAAGAGATTGTGTGCAGCAGCGTCAGCCAAGAAATATCTCATAGTCTCATACACACACAAACAGAAAGCGCAGACACTGTAACAGCAGTTTGCATCTTTCTCTCTGATGGTGAGGAATTACACGACGCCTCTCCAGCTCCCGGGGTCACAGGGTTATAGAGGTCAGCTCAGTTAGTCTAACTCCTCTCCGCACAGCCATTCATAAACATAATAACCTCTGCCAGTTAAAGAGGCAGTCAGCAATGATTAATCATGTCCAGTCACTGTCGTTTCACTTCAATGGCTGCTGAGATTTCAAGTTTAATCAACAGGTTTGTTTGCTTGGAAACGCCCTCTGGTGCTTATGGTACTTTTTTCCTTTCCATGCACTTTAAATTGTGGGTTAATTGTCCACCAAATAAAAGGCAGATGAGCTATGAACTGTGGAGCTGCAGCCTATGATGTAGCATGTAACATTAGTCTTAGTTTGTTTGTTGGTTCTTGTTTTGTTTTTTGCTGTTGGTCCTTTTATATATAAATTGAGTTTCACAGTGGTGACACACATTTTGACAAAAATAAAGTTATAAAAAAAAAAGAAAGCATAGGTTTGTAAATGTCTGCCTCCCAGCGTGTTTTTAAGGTGGACAGTTCACCCCAAAGTCAAAAATCCATTAATCCACAGACTTTGCTCTGTGCAGTTTCATGTAGGAACTACTCTTGTTTTTTCAGTAGAATCTATCAGAGCTACTTTAGAATCTACCGGAACTTCTTTCTTTTTATTAGAAAGAGAAAAAAACTCTACATGGATAAACAGCACTACAGACCAGGGGAAAAATATTTGTTTTTGATTTTCGGGTGAACTGTCCCATTAACTCCTTACCAGTGGGTACATTAAGGACTGCAGACTCTCATTTATTGCATGCAAACGTTTTAAGGACATGAAAGTAATGATGGATAAAGAGCTCAAGGTAATAGTTTGACCTTCCCTTTCCTGCTAAGGATTAGATGAGAAGATTGATACTTCTGTTCACAAAAGGAGCATTTCTGAGTCAGACCACGCCATGCTGATTTGCATTTTCATTACCGGTTATAACATGTCAGGCTATGCAGAGGTGTGCCAGAGATGGACCATGTCCAGACTAGGGCCAAAGTGTGCCCAACACGCCTCCAAGTCTCATGTCTGTTCAGGAGACAATAGAGTGAGACTTGAAAAAAAACAAAAAAACATGTCTGTCTGGTCAGCTCTCTGTACTTTTGTAACTTCTAACTGAGTCTCTGTGGTTTGAAGTTTAGTTCCTCATCTGCATCGCTGTTTGTACTTTGAGGTATCTACTTTATTTTGTTGTGTCATGTTTGATTTCAGCTGCAGGAGTTGTGTTACGTTGCCAGGACAAGTGCGTCATTAAAGACACGCCTTCAAGGGGGTATCCCTCTTGTAATGAAAATGCAAATCCCTGCTGTGGTCCGATGAGCCAAGCCAGATCGAGTCAAGCCAAGCCAGCTCATGTGTATGGAAAAGGGGCTTAAGTATGGAGCTGAAGCTGGGAGCTGATTAGCGTAGCTTAGTATAGACTGGAAGCAGGTGGAAATCACTGGCCTGACTTTGTAAGTTCTGTGATTCATATCCTGACATATTGAATGTAATCTTAATATGATATATTAATCGAAGGAAGATAAATGAAAAAGGTGCTATCATCATCATCCATTTCTTTGTTTCTTTGGGTTTTCATGTGTGGCTCGAGGTCTTCTCAGCAGTCTGATGAGATGCTGTCTGCACTACAGTTCCTAGTCTCTCCTTTTGTCTGTCTTCTCCACCATCGTCTCATCTTCTCTGCTCCCAATTCCTATATCTCGGTGTAATTGTGTCCGTGGGTGGTGGTAAGTGTGAAGCTGTCCTGTGCCTTTTGTCTTCTGCCGGTCCGCCGCCTTTAAAGAAAAGTCAGGAAGTGACCTGAGCTAATGAGTTGAACTTTGGACTTTCTGCTCCTGTCTCTGTAAGACAAGGCTGGTCGGTAGATGAAAAGAGGTGCAGTGTTTTTATTCTTCGCACAGAGAAAATGGCAAGGGGGAAAATGTAATACAGCCTGCTAATTAGGAGGCAGGGAGGAGTGTCAGGGCTTTGAGTGTGAGATGAAAAATAGGGAGACTGCTTCAGACACTTTCGTTGTTCCAAACACATGTAAACACCTGAAGTCACTCTCTTACACCATCTCTATCTGGACCTATACACACGTATACCTCACATAAATACAGACTCGTATGAAGCTGCATGTACAGAGCGGCTGCAGCTGTGTTTAGCTATCAGTGTCTCTGAGCTCAGTTATGTGTTTGCCAAACGAGTGGCTTATTTGATCTGGACTGACTCACAAGTAATGGAAGACGAGCATTAGGAAAGCCAAGCTGGCTTTGGTGTTGTAACACTGAATTGGACATTTTCTTCTGCTGGCATGCCAACGTTACTCCAGATCACAAAAGAACACAGCTCATTTTTCCCCCCGGCTGTAATGAAGAAGTGTCCTTTTTCAGACAATCCCCTTTCAATCATGTAATTTTTACACCAAGTTTTTTAAACTTGGCTAAACCTGCTGAAAATAAGCGGTTGACTTCTTTCACTTTGCCAGTGCACAACTTTTCATTTCTGCTTTCTTTGTCTGATGTGTCACTGTGAACGTCAAGTCTTAACTCATGTCGGTTCAGGAGACCAGAGAGAGACATTTTTTAAAAGTCTCTGTGTGTTCAGCTCCCAGTACTTCTGTAGCTTCTAACCGAATCTCTGTGGTTTGAAGTTTAGTTTCCCCTCTGCATCCCTGTTTGTACTTTCAGGTTCCTGCTTTATTTTACTGTTTTCACGTTTGCTTTCAGCTGCAGAGGAGTTGTGTTAACTTATTGCTGATGAAGATCCAACATTTCCTGATTTTGCTGCTTCATAATTAACTTTAATCGTGAAGTATTTATAGGGGATAAATGTGTTTATCTACTGTTTTACAGCCACGAGGCTCAAGACAAGTGCGTCATCAGCTAAATACACACCTTCAACCGGGTTCAAACCCTGCTATGTATGCAGAGTCGACTCAATCAATCAAACTAAGCCAACACGTGTATGGAAAAGGAGTAAAAGAGTCACAGAAGTTACACTGGTGGCTTAAAGGTTAGCGAAGCAAGCTTGGGACTGGAAGGTTGCTGGTTTAATCCCCTGGCCAGCAGGATAAGTCTGGGTGGGGAATGTGAAATGCAGCTCTTGCCCCTCCCTCATTGCCACCACTGAAGTGCCCTTGGCCAGGCCCTTAACCCCAACTACTCCAGTGGAGCTGCTCACTGTACTGGGCAGCCCACACTGCTGGCCGATGTGCTTGATGTGGAGTCACAAGCAGCTGAGCACGGTGCATCTCTCTGCTTACAAGTATGTTCTCGTTTGTTGCCAGATGCTTTCCCCCTTTACCTGCAATCGGTTTTGAACATTTATTGGACGTCCCACTCTGTGCTGGAACCCTTTTTGGTGAAAAACAGCTTCATTTAAGCCTGTTAAACTCTGCATTTCAACTGTGTTTAAGGCATGTGATATGTCCATCACGCGTACCCCAGAGGGCAACTACTTCAATCAACACCTCAGGCGTGTGGCACTGAAATGAGACACATGATCCGTTTTGTGATTTGGTCCAGTAAGTACTGGTCTTATAGGACCCGGTGCTATATCGGTACCGTGTTTTGGTACCCAACCCTACTGGAAAAGGGATGAAAATTAGCAATGCTAAAAGCCAGATGTTAGTGGGTATTAGTGTTTTTCTGTGCAGTGTACAACAGGCATTCATTTATTCAGGACTCTGATATTATTTAAGTGCAGAGAATCAACAAACCTGCCAGAATTGCACTTTGTCACCTTCAAGCGTGGGAGCATGATGGGTTTTTACTCCAAACTGCAACAACCCAGCATTACAGTGGACATTTCCTCCCCATTGTGATTTCAGCCCAGCAGAGAAGAGACCTCATTTATGTTAGAGATGATAACTAAGTCCTTGGTTGTTGTTGTTGTTGTTTTTTTATGTATTCATCTCAGTGCCCAAATGATAACCATAATGTCTCACGCTGGGTCCCAGACTCATAAAAACATATTGCTCCTGTTGTGCGGGGACCATCTTGAATTCATCTTGCAACACATTTCTCATCTTGGCCTCTCGTTTAAGAAACATGTCTTTGGCTGTCTCTAATCTGTGTGCGCGCGTTCTCCTTGTGGTGCCCCTGGTTTGATTTCACTGCTAAGTTACAAAAAACAAAACAAAAAAACAATTGGTTGTTTGGTTGAATAGGTCGAAATGATCGTCTGGTGTTGGTTCACACATTGGGCTCTCTGTGCAGACCAGCAATTAGTCCTTGATTTCTTTGTTGCAGTCTGAAAAGGTGGTGCTGCTTGCACCCGCATGTATTTAATAGCAGATTTTCAGGGGGGAAAATCTCTAGCACCACCAAGGAAATAATGTGTTTTTATGTTTCTGGCAGCAGCATCAATTTCATCTTCCTGTCTCCTGTCCAAAAGAACCCCCACTGTCAGTCTGTGTTTGTGTATGTGTGTATGTATGCCCATCCAGACTGAAATCAGCACTGGTGGTCCAGCTGAGAGGTCTAATGTTCAGCCAATCGTATAGCAAGCTGCTCTGTCTCACTGCTTTAGCATTCATTTGTGTTGTTCTCCGGCAGAAGTCCAGTTAACTTTTTCTGCGAGAAACCTAAATTCTCATCTCATCTGTCCTCTTCTCTCCTTCCAAACTTCTATCTCCCAGACTTTTTTGTTTGTTTTTTTTTCCTTTCCAGAAGGCCCGCTCATTGCCAGGTTTGGCTGGCTGGTGCCATGCCAGCTTTTCTCAGTCTGTCTAGCCCTGGTGTTGGCACTGTCAGCCAGCTGGGGTTTCTGCTGGCATCTCTTGGCAGCTGTACAGGATACAAACCCCATCTACACATTCTACATTTTATGGAACTTGCTCATTCATATGTGAATAAATGTTACAGTGAAAAAAATCCAGAAAATGTGCTTTGGCATTAAACCGTAAAAATTCTTTTTTGTAAGTGAAACTCCACATTTCAGGGGTCAACAATAAGGACTGCCTGCTTAAATCTGGCAACTCACTTGCCTGGCTGGGAAAGTGGTAAAGAAGAATGAAACTATTCTGATAATCTATTAATTGTTGAAGTAATTTTGAATGCTAAAATGGGTGTTTCCAGCCCCTTAAATATGGAGATTTCCTTCTTTTTTGTTAATCAACATATTAAACTGAATATCTTTGGGTTTAAGATGGACAAAATATGATATTTAAAGACATTTAAATGTCTTCTTCTGGCAGATAATAAAAAAACATCATCAGTTTTGAGCATTTTTCCACACCACCTGTAGAACTGTCACATCACTGAGTAAAACTTTGTGAATTTAGTGTGGTGTTAAAGGGACAGTTCCCCTCCAAATCGAAAATACATATTTTACCTCTTACCCGTGGTGCTGTTTATCCGTCCAGATTGTTTTGATGTGAGTTGCAGAGTGTTGGAGAAATTGGCCGTAGGCATGTATACCTTCTCTCCAGTATAATGTAGATGTCAGTCTGCTTGTGGTGCTCAAAGTGCAAAAAATACATTTGAAAAACTCAGCGTCGATGTTTCTTCACAGAAATCTTGACCTGGTTACTCAAGATGATCCACAGACCTTGTTGTTAGCAGTTTGAAAGAAGTAGTCTCCTCTGATAGAGAGAAAGTAGTTCCTACATGAAACTACTCACAACAAGGCCTGTGGATTATCTTGAGTAACCAGGTCATGATTTTGGAAAGAGATGGTTTTGAATTTTTCAAGTGTATTTTTTTAAGTGCTTTGAGCACCACAAGCAGAGTGCCATTCACTCCCATTACACTGGAGAGAAGGCAGATATTTCTATGGCCAGTGTCTCCAAAACTCTCCAACTCACACCAAAATAATCTAGATGGCACGACAGGCCAGGGGGAAAAAATGTATTTTTGATTTCTGGTTTCTGTGAAGATGCATATGTGGAAAAAGTCATCAAATCAATATTAATCACAAAAGCACGCCAAGCATTAACCACCGGTGGAATAGCTACTAAAACTGAAAGCATCCAGGTGCTTAGAAAATTTCTAAAGCACTATATGTGGTTGTTTAAAACTGTGATACTTTCTGTCTCAAGTGCAGCAGCCTTAAACCTGCTCTGTTTGTAGACTTCCAGTGAGAGACGTGCAGTTTATGGTGTGAACAAACCAGATCTCTTACCTTCTCTGGAAACGTTAATCCGTCAGCGTTACTTGGTCTATGTGTGAAAGGGCTCTTAGACTGATACTGAGCTCTGTGGGAACAGGAACCTGTGTGTGTGTGTGTGTCTGAACATTTTTGGTGTCGTGTGTGTCGGTGTGTTTACAGGTAGGAGTGAGTTGGTTTTCATTCCTGTGCCTGTGTGTGTGATAAGGTTGAGTGATATGACGACATGTTGAATATCATGAGACATTTTGGCTGTAGCATTTATATCAGGGGAGCTATCCCTCTCTTTGTTGGCTTAGCCCATTACTGGCAATGTTACGAATGATATGAAAACTGAGGACTTCTTCCCCACTGTGGGACTAATAAAGGAATATCTTATCTTAGCCGTTTGGAGTTTACAGGAGTTTTGCATTGCATTGACAGGACTCAACAATAAGGATTGTCTGATTTCCAAGGGAAAGTATAATGCCACGTCGAGCTAAATCCAGCAAGTCACTTGTCTGATTCGGCAAGTGGTAAAAAGGTGGTGATGGACGGACAGAACTGTCTCACTTCCTTCTTCTCATCTTTGTTGAGAGTCGCACATTTGCAGTACCAATAGGGCACTGGCGAGATGAGCCGAATCACAAGCCTGCGTTTCAGTTATCCTGGGAAAAGGAGTTCAGTTGGGTGGAATTACAGGATGTGGCCAAAACTACTTTTTCTGTATTATGTAGTTTGTGTCAAGTTTGAGATCAAGGCAGATAAAACTGGGTCATTTTTCAAATGCACGTCAAGTTTCAGAAAAATGTCACTTGAGTGCCAGAACAAGAGTCGACAGCATCTTGCTTGCATGACAACTTAGAGGGCTGACAAAATATGATCTCCGAGGCAAGTCAGATATTCTCCAAACTGAATGGGAGAATTGGATTGAGGTTCAGCTCCCGCCTGCGTCCCTTTGCTGCGTGTCATTCCCATGCTCTCTCTTCTCTTTTCATGTTATATCTTCAGCTGTCCTTATAAATTAAAGGCATAAAAAGCCCCCCAAAATATATATATTTAAAAACAGTCCCATGTTTTCTAGGCTTTTAAGATAATATTAGTGAGCTTAATCAACAGTTGATTGTCACCAGAATGTTTCAGGTACTGTTCAGGTTTGCTCATTTATGGAGAATTAATTCTCTTAAATTATCAGTTTAGTGCTGCAAAAGAAAGTGGGGCTTGCTCATATTATAAACATATATATCAAAATATGAGATGTTGTCATTTCACTCACCCTTACAGTATGAATACGTGAGCATGGGTAAGTGTTTAATGAGGTCCCAAATCAGGGATTTTGATTGACCGCTACAGCAGGAATGCCAAATGGAAGATTCCTCTATGCGAGGAGCTGTCATATGTCTTCTGCATACTTAAAAACAGAATCTCTGCTGCTATCCCCCTCCTCATATTCACAACAGCAAAGCCACTCGTCATTTACATACCAGAAACTTGTGAATGTCCTTGGGGAACTCTCCGTCTCCCCCCTCCCCCTCCTCTCTTTCTGTCTCTCTTTTGAAAGCACTCACACTTGAGCTTCTGCACACAGCAATGATCGACTCATGAATCTGAATAGGAGAGGTTTCCGATGTTTAGACAGCATAGGAAAGAAACCTGATGCATATTCAGCTGACACCCCCTATAGGCCTGCCTGCTGTCTAAGAGCTCGGCTTGACACGTTTGTGAAACACAGACACTGTGTGTGTGTGTGCGCCTGCGGTTGTTAATGAATGTAAACAATATCTTTTTCTCTATATTTTTGCATATTTGAGATTTGTGCATGTGAATTATATGCCTGGGATTTGAATCCCAGTACAAACAATTCAATTAATTATAATTTGTCATACATTTAGGCCCTTTTTATTAAATATTTTCACTCAAAAGCTGTTCCACTACTTAGGGTGCTCATATGGTTCTGTGCTTTACTGTGGGGAACACCCTGCACTTAATACTGATGTTTAATGAGGGCAGGAGAATGACAGTTGTTACTTAGGGAGTTCAAAATTATCAAAACATCTGGTTAATTCTTTTTTCTGTAAATTTGATGTTTGTATGCTGCACAGTGCACTCAGAATATAATATAATAATATAATTAATGCTTTTTTAAGTTATCATACAGCCAGTATGCGTGGAAAGTCCCATTTTGCGGGTGTAGTGGGGAAATGTTGTCCTCGATAGCCTTGACAAGAAACATCAGAATCTGCCAGTGGTTTAGTTTGTCTACACTCAGCCGGTCCAGGGCGCAGTATTTTTTCCTAGTAGGCGAGGAGCGCTTGTTTTCCTCTGGAGTGTAGTAGCCCTTTGGCAGTTGTATTCACTCACATGGCTCCACCCGCCCTTAAGGGATTTATTTTACCATGTGTCACTTCCCAGCCTAAACTCTGAAGTAAAGAGAAGCTGAAGTGTGCCTATATGCCCGTATATTTAAAACACTCCTTCTAGCATGCTTGTGCATCGCACTGTGGCAGCCCGCAAGAGGTGCACTAGGGGAAATAACTGTCGTATAACTGTAATGATGGGCTTCCCCTACCAAAGCCTAACCCAGACCTTACCCATACGCATGGATGTACTCATGATGGAAAGGAGGAAAAGATACATCTGAAAATATGGGCTTCAGCTAGAGCTACCTGTTACATTAGCCAGCAATTCAAGGATGAGCAAATACAGCAGCTGCTTAAATTAAGGACAGATGTTGGTTAACTTACCAGGTTGTTAACTTCTACCTACCAAGGCTACATGTAAAATGCAGCTGTATGAATGTATCAGAAATAATGGTGACCAGGAAATTAATTTAACTTGTTCAGCTGTAGAAAGCCAAAAGGCCTTTAGGTGATTCCATTTTCAGTCATTTCTCTGTTCAGTTAGCTTAGGCTATTAGATAGCTTCTAGCTACTGAGGCTAAATTTGAAATAGCCAGCTAGTTTTTGTTACCTAACTGAGACCTTTTTTTTTTACATTCACAATAGAGCAAACTGTTGTTAGATTAGCCAGAAATTCTAGGAACAGCAAGGACAGGTTCTGCTTAAATTTTGCATGAATGTTAGTTAGCTTACCAACTCGTTACGTAGCCACTTAGTCTAGATTTAAAATGTAGCTGGATAAATGTATCATAAATGCTCTAACAGTGTCAAGTAAATTTGTTTAACAGCTGAAAGACGAATGGCCTTGAGGCGATTCTATTTTCAGTCATTTCTCTGTTCAGTCATGTTAGGCTACCAGATCGCTGCAAACAAGTCTAGATTTGAAATAACCAGCTAGAAATAGCAGTTTTTGTCAGACAGCTGGGACCATTTTTCCCTTTCAGAATGAAAGAATAACATATGGACTTTACATAGAACTAACTGTTGTTACATTAGTCAACAATTTTTAGGATCAACAAGTACAGCTTAAAATTAAATACAGATGCACTCTAACTCACCAGCTTGTTAGCTGCAAGCTACACTGGCTAGATTTTAAATGTAGCTGGATAAACATATCATAACTACTTCACTTAGCTTCATAGATAGCTGCTAGTTACCAATATGGCTTTTTGTTAGCTAGTTTTTGACAGATAGCTGGGACCTTTATCTCAACAGAAAGAGTGTATCAAGACTTACTTTGAGACGACATATTAACAGACAGACTTTAATTTGTATATATTTAGTAAGAAACCAACTTCAGATTGTTGTTTCTGTTTTTTGCTATTGATGCAAACTCAACAACCTATCCGTTTATTGCTGTGAAAAGGTACATTATGTTCATCATAGCCGTATCTCTGCAGTTGATACCTCTTAGTTGTTAATACACATGTGGAGAATCTGTGAAATGCGAAGGTTTTCTGGTGTTATGTTTGATCTGTATCTCAAACAACAGGTGGAAACATCTGGGCTGTGTATTGCTCTCTGGACAAAGCTTTGCACCCTGAGTAAATGCTTTCTAATCGCTTGAAATTATAGTTTGTGTGTGTCTCCCGATTGCAGGCAGCGTGACAACTATATGGTCACATCTTTTTCTGCATGAATTAAGTCAGAGACTGAATCATTGTCAACTTCTGTCTTCTGTATTTGCATTGGGCTGAGAACAGAAGTTTGTCTGAAAGCCTTTTTTTCCCCCGTACTCTTGTTATTGATTTTTGTCGCAAAAGCTCTAAGTGTGAGTTTGTGAGAATACTGGCTGACTGTATCTCACCTTAGCCAAAACTAACAGGTGCACATTTCTGATCTCCCTCTGTTTGCATTTCTTTTTTCCCCCTCTGTCTTTCTTCCTCCCTGCCTTTGATCTATTTAGAGACCCACACACATCATGTCTCTCTCCAAACCTGTTCTGTTTCGGAAGTTTTTACTTGGGTCATTTATGCAACGTCCTTTGTCCATCCTTCCTTTTCCTACTTGCATCAGTATCATCTTTTCCTTCGTTCTTTATTTACTTTTCCACTCTCTTTGTTCCCTTGCTCCTCATTCCTCTCCGTATGTGTCTCTTAGGATGTTCTGCTGACTTCTGAGACAGATTTCTGATTGTGTTTGGGAATTACTCGACTGCATCTGCACGATAGCACAGAGAAAAGGGAGATTTGTGTGCGTGCATGTATTTTATATGTGTACTTTGGCATCGTGGTTTCCTGCCGCAAGTGAGGGTCACAACTCATAAACTGTCCTCCTTTTAATTCACTTGTGTCTGTGTGTGTGCAGTTGCAGGTTTGACGGGTCGAACATAAAATTAGAAGAAGTTTTTCAGTGTGTCATGTTGTATAAGCTGTTATTTGCCTGTAGATGCATTTCTGTAAGTTTGTCATTTTTATGTGAGTCAATATGACTGTGCATAAACGTGCTTGTGTATCTGTAATTTAGCCAAGCATAGGGGCTGATGTTTTTCTTCCTCACCACAGCTCCCAGGTTGCCTCCCTCAGCACGTTGAGTGGCCAACACAAATCCTGCATCCAGTTAATCATCTCATGTCACAAAGATTGATGCTGTGCTGTGTTACGCTCTATGGCATGCGTTACTCCACTTGGTAATGGCATTTTATGTTAGTGATAGTCACAAGTGTATTTTGAGAATTTCTTTTGCCACGTTGTCATTTATGTGGATTGTGTTGCTCTGATCACATGTCTGGGAAACGTGCATGGTGCATTTCTGTCGCCGCGGACTAAATCTTTGGGAGAATTCGATGCAAACAATTTTCAATTGAAGAAATCGTTCCATTGAAAACTTTGACTTACTGACTATTTGACATGACTTACTGCTGCGTCTTAGTGACTTTAAAATCTGCATTTTCATCACCAAACTAGCTTGTGTGTTGGCATTAATTAATGCTGTATGTTAACTAAACAGAAAACTCTGACGTTCAGATCTGATGAGGGCTGAGTATTGTCCAAAAAAGTTTCAATACTGATACCAGTTCCTGAACATTACTTTTCCAGTGCTAATTTTCATAAAATCAATTTTAACAAAAACTCTGTCATATTGCTGTTGAATACTGTTTGGTTTATTTAAATATATTCCACATTCCCCATTAGAAGCACATGGATGTGTCTCTAGTTTTCCAGAGTTCCTGAACTATACTGTGTTTTACTGAAAAGTGTTTTTAATATTTTGTCAATCCCGTTTCTACATGATAAAGGAAAACTCAGTATTAGACTCACCTCTCTGTACAACACCCCTTCCTAGCTTAGTCTCTTGTAGTCCACGCTGACAAGGGCTGTGTGTTGGCAAGAATGTGGTGATACGATACAGGGGTTACGATTCAATATATTGCAGTGCTGCAAGCAAAAAGCTTTTTTAAAATCTAGTTTTTCGGAAATCTGTCATAGCATAAAGAACACATCTCCATATATATATATATATATATAATCTGAGTTAAAAATTGACTTTTTTGTGCAATCAGAACAGTGAAGATAGATAATAACACTACTCTATAGTGTTCAGGGTTTTAACCAACACAAAACTAAGCACTGCCACAAATCTTTGCACGTATCATGATACAGTGTTCTGAGATTTGATAGAATTTGACAAAACATATCAGGATACTCAAGTGTAGCGATATGTTTTCACACCCCTCATGCTGACTTGCTGACTGGAGGGTAAACGGAAACTTCAAGGACATCGGCGTTGATTTAACCAGTGAAAATAGGTTGGAGGTGAAGCAAGTGTATGAAACTCTGCAAAAATAGAACCAAGGCGAGCAGTTTTTCAAACAAGCACCACATCACTTAGCCTATTCGAGGACACATGAAGCAGGTTAGGACGTTTTCACTTAGAAAAACTGAAACAATCTGATGTTTGCTGGTTTGCATCACCTTCGGTCAGGAGGCATTGTGACACAGTACAGTTAAACAGCACCAAACTCCAAAAACTCGAAAATGTCAATTAAATTGGCTCAAACACTCTGTAAAACACTTGCAGGATTATTGTAATTTTAGCTAGGAGTACCCAATAAACTGTGTATATGTAAGTAGTGCCTTTTTCACATACAATACATGTTTAATGCGTGACAAAGAACATGTATCCACCCACAGCTGACCCATTTCTCCCAGACTGGTTTTACTGGTTAATTCCTGGTTATTGGCGTTAACAGGAGGGTCAGCAGCACCAGGCTGCACTGTACAGTTTGGCTTGGCAAAGGCCAGACCAGTATCATATGTAGCTTCCAGCCTCTCTGCATAGCGACCCATGCCTCTATTAATCAGTGCGTGTAACTGCCCTAAGAATACATGAAGTAGAACAAAGCGCCCTGTCTATAGAGAGACCTTATAACAGTGGCCAGACATGATCTCACATCGTGCTCAGAAACCCGAGAAGGAGACCACCCCAGGAACTTTTCATCTCCGTCCTGCGTCCTTTCTCTTCTTTATCTCTTCCCATCTCTCCAACCTGTTGCTTTTTCTAGCTGCCTTTTTTTTTTGACTCCTGCCTGAGACACACACATATATTTGTTATCATTTCTGTTATTCTTATTCTTCAGTTTCTTCTTCCTCTGTATTTTTACTTGGTTCGACTCTCACTGCCTTTAAATTTTAAGCACATTTACTCTTTATTGTGAACAAGAACACGATGTCCTTTTTCTTACTACAGTGACAACATTTGTACCAATTTATCGATAGTGTGGCTCTTGTGTGTGTAGTGATGCTTGTAAACTGCAAGTAAAAGCCTCAGAGATGAGTCCACAGCAGAGGAATGTGAAGATAATCCAGGGTACTTTGTGCAGACAGTGCAGGCGCCCCATCTGAACATCCTCTCACTTGGCTGGGAGCGGGGCTCTTTTGGCAGGAAGCGTATATCAAAGTTTTTGAATTTATTGGCGCTGGTGGGATGAGCCCTTTGCTCTGTGTGTCTCTGTCTCTCTCCCTCCCTGCCTTTTCTGTGACCCTTACTTCCAGTTTATCAGTCCTTCGCACACTTTTTCTGATCTTTTTGACTTCTCTAAAGGGTCAGTGAAGTTTTGTCCTTGGCAGGGTGTACCACCAGGGTGTGACTGGGACTTGTGGTGCCAGAGGCTGCTGGCAGGCTGGCGCTGGGCCCTGAGATGGCAGGAGCCCAGTCCAGAAGTTAAGTGTTTGCGAGACTCTTAGTTTCCAGTGTTGTGCTGGTTCTGAAAGAGGTAAACCTGAGTTTATTTTTATTTTGTGATTAACTCCAGCTGTAAGAAAAACAACCGACACGTGGAGAGAATCCCAACATGTTTTGAAATTAAAACGCCGGTCCATTATGTTTTTTTTTTTTTTTTATAGGTTTTTATATAATTCTGTAGCTTTAGCAGTTATTATTTTAAAAGTAACTGAGTAGATTACATAGTGTAATGCATAATAGTGAATAAAAATACAGACTTGGAAAATATACCAGTATATTAACAAAAGGACAAGTACCCAAAAAACTACTTTGTTAGGAGTGCAAATATTGTTTTCATTATTGATTAATATGCCATTTATGTATCGATTAATGTAATCTATAAAATGTCAATGATCAGGGGTGTCAAACTCAGTTTCATCCAAGGCCACGTCAGCATTATGCTTGCTCTCAAAGGGCCATAGTTTTAAGCCTATAGAAGTGTAGAACAACATAGAATTGTGTTGTGCAAATGATATTCTTTGCAAACTCTCGCAGGCCACATGTGATGAGGTGCCGTGCTGGATTCTGCCTACGACCTTGAGTCTGACACTTGTGTGCTAAATTTAGGGAGATGACGGGGGGCATCAGCGCTGTAACCTACATGCTTCTTGCAAATGGCTGAGTGACAGTTTCCATATGGAAAAGCTGGAAAACAAAACAAATGGCTTTGCCCTTTAAGCATTTTCTCTTTTCCTAACTTTGTCATTAAAATTGTGTTAGTGTCGTCTTTCTTCATGTAAAAAGCATCAAACGTGAAGTATTGCATTTCAAAAATCATCTCAAAACAAAGTGGCAGCGTCAGTATCCTCTGTAAACATGCCTGTGACCCCACCATAGGCCTCAAGTAATAGTTAAAGGAATGTATAACACACACCAGCCAACCATGATTTGCAGCAGAGGTTCTCTTTTAGTTTGAACTCCCTCACCCCCGTGATTCATGCGCATTCTGGACATGAATTTGGTCATATGAAATCAGCGCAGTGCTTCATTTGGATCTCAACTAATTGCCGTAGTCCCCCGTTATTTACAAGATTTCCACATCACTGATGACCTCAAGTGCTCGGCTGCACAGAGCGCGATGGTTTAACTACAATCATCTTTTGGCTCTCGGTCTCGGTGTGTGAACACGAACGCCATCATTTATGGACTTCTTGATATAAAGAAACACTCAAAGCCCCATTAAACCACAGAATTTTCTCATTATCTCGCATTCCCGTGTTCAACTTATTTGACAGCAGTGTGTGAGGTTCTGTTTTCGTCCTCTTTCGCTCCTAGATTGTATCAGCTTAATGGAGGTGCTCAGGTATGCGGCTTTGATCTGTCTTTGGAAAGTTTTCACATTGGCTCCACTTTAACAGCGAGTTGCTATTCCCATAATGCACTGCAGGCTTGGCGCTGCTATGGCTACATACTGAATGTGCTACTGCTTTCAGGTTAAAATCCAAAAAGTGGAGTCTGATTTCTCATTAGAGCCATGTAGGATATATTCCAATACAAAAAAAAAAGGGTTTTCTGATCCCTGGAATTATGAATTTTCGATAGTGCTTAAGAGTTGTGTAAATCATCATGAAAAAATGAGGAATTCCACCATCAAACACTGAGTTTTTAGTATTTCTAATTAGTCAAGTGTAATTAGTGTGTGGTAACTGTGGCTTGAGGCCTTCTGTTAATGACTCAACTGCTGTGACATCAAAGGGCCTTGTGTGTGTGTGGAGAACTTTAAGGTAATGACCTCCTCCCTATCCCCCTTACCACATGCACTCTACAGAACATGCTCTTATAGGCACACACAGGTTGTACTATGATTAACTAAACCAGGGATGGAAGCTGATATATTTAAGCACAGGTCCTACAGGCAATGAAAGCCCGAGGTTTGCTTGCATACTGTTTTGGCGCAGACCAGTTGAATGACTTCAACACGATGTATCGAAAAAACGCCTTGTTGTTCTGTACCAAATTTCGATACCTTTGGAGTATATCTCCAAGTCGTGGTTAATTTTTTATGTTGAAAACTCCTTTAAAAAGCCTTTCTCTGTGCTCTCACACACACACGACCTGAGTCTTGGCGGACATCAGAAAAATACAGAAAGACAAACAGGTCTAGTGGTAATAGGAGATCCACTTGCCTATTTTTAGAGGGTTTAGTTGCATTTAAAAAACCTGCATTTGCACACTAATTTTGGTGTAAAATGGTTTAATGTTGCGCTGATAAAGTCTTTGCAGTACATGCAATAATTGGTAGCACACACTAACTCTTTGTGGCCATGTTAATGTTGATCCCACAATGCTATGCTGTGCTATACTAAGATATCGGTGTTATCCTGTCCTTCACTCTCCTTTCTACCCTCAATTTCCACTGTTTGATGCCCACAACATTCATTGTTTCTTAGCTCCCAAACAGAGAGAGGGAAAGGCAGAAACCTCATTTGCTCTCACTAAGCTGCCAGATTATGCTTCTCATTTGAGTCACAATGGCTCATTTTTGGACTGTAGCTAAGCCACAATTCAGTTAGTTCATTATCATCCTTCATGCTGCAGGAGAGCCAAATGGAGCAATACTAGACATGCTCGAAGTACGCTGAATTTCACAGAGACAAGATGGTAAAACGCCTACAATGTGGTCTTCTGCCATCGTGTTTACTCTTGATTTACCTCAGTTTTTTTATTTAAATGCATGTGGATCTAGAGTTGGCTGAATTTACAGTTGCAAATTGATGGGAAAGGGGAGAAAACAAAAGGCGAAAACAGTCGTTTACTGGTGCAAAGCTCTGTGGCTGCATCAACTAAATGAAATGAAATGTATACGGGATCCCTGCCAGTAGTCATAAAATCAGCCATGATGGATCATTTGCACCTCTAACGTCCTTGATTCAATTCCCTGTGCAACTTCTCTCAGATTTTACTGCCTCTCTTTATTACCAACCATCAAATAAAGGCTAAAATACCAGCAGATATCCAGATTCAACATCTTTAGCTTCAAATAAACAAGAAGTCTGGCTTTGGTGTGGCGAAGTTGTTATCGAACCACAGCTGCGGTATCTTTCTCTTCTCTTTACTGCTCTCGTCTGACCCCGCCCCTCGTTTCCACAGTTCTCTCGTCCCCCCCCTCTCCTCCCTTCTTCTCTCCTCCACCCTCCATTCCCTCCCTTTTCCCCCTCACATGTGGAAAGCATTATATCCTGTCTGGTGGAGAGGGAGAGCAAACATCCCGGGCCGACACTGAGAGCCTCTCGGGTAGGTGTAGGGGGTGGTGGGGAGGCTGTTGGGATCTTTATGGCGGTGACTTTCTCTCTCTCTTGGCCCTGATGCTGTTTGGACAAAAGGGGGTCTTGTTATTTCAGAACCACGGCAACCGATAGCTGACAGGCTTCACCCTCCCACCACATTGGACTGGACGAGACCCTGGTTGAATGAGGGAGAGGGAGATAAAGAAAGTCCAGTTAGAGGTCTCCAGTACATTACGCATGAATAATATCTATAGCATCTGTAGATGTGAGTTTAAAGTTCTTTGTCCCTCTTTGGGGAGTTGATTAGTGTCGGTAGCATATGACTTACACATACACATTGTTACCTGATGTGTATTGTTGAACCTATTGTCACTTTTCAGGCAAAATTCATTAAATCTTAAACTTTGGAAGAAAATGTGTGGAAATAAAGCCAAAAAAAAGTTCAACCTCCAACTATTGGGGGTGGGCAATATGGCCAAAATCTATCACAGTGACGGTATATATCACAATATACAGTAGTTATTGTTATGATCTGCTTTTATTAGGAACTTCCATACTAGCAAAAACAAGTGCCTCATGAAACAACACTTAAATACCAGCCTGATTCAGATGGGTCCTGTTTTGTTTTTACAGTTTCGCTCTGTTTCGACACGCTTTTTTGTCATTCCCTTCGTCTAAGGAGGTTGGTTAAATAGCTCAGAGGTGCGTTACCACCATTAACTGTCACAACAGACATATCTCGTGTCGGGTGAGAGTGTGGTAAGCAGTCCTGCTGCCCAAATTACGTGACCTTGCGAAGTAGCTGGATTAGCGATATCACAGGAGAATAGCTCCTGTGGTGGAAAGTGTTTTGTCAGATCTCGACTGGTGGACACATTGCTAACATTGCATGGTACATATCGTCATATTGCCCAAGCCTGCCAACTATACAGAATAGGACTGCAGCTATTAGTTGATTAATCAATGAGCTGATCAAAAAAGGAAAAAAAAATCCAACTACTTTGGTGTTTTCGAGCAAAAATGCCAAATGTTTGACAGTTTCAGGTTCTCGAGTAATAATTTGCTGCTTTCCTAGGTCTTAGGTTATAGTAGGCTTTATATTTTTGGGGTTTTGGATTGTTGATCAGACAAAAAAAACAAAACAAAAAAAAAACATCTGATAACACTGTTTTGTGTTGTAGGCGGTTGTGGTATAGCTGCTGAACAAAACTTTCCATAAAAGATTTGCGTATTTTGTGTGTTTGTGATTGGACTCATCTGATGTCTGTATCAAAGGTGGGGTCCTTGACTTATTCTTTACTCCATCAAGGAATATTTCTTAAAACATTTAAGTAAATTTGCAACTACAGGTCTTTCCTTGTGACCGTTGCCATGTATACCGCTGAAGATACTGATCAATATATTGTTGCCCTTTGTTAATTAAATAGGCCTGCAGTTAAGCGGTAACTATAAAAGTTGCTGCCTCATCAAGACGGCGTCAAATCATTAGTGGTGATGGCTGTTTGTGAGACATAGAATTAGGGACTCTGTTGGAAAATGATTGAAATCAAGTATTGTGTTGCTTTTTATGTGTCCACATTGAAAAGCCATCATATGTGGTCACGGTGAAACATTTGTCCAAAGTCTTGGACTTTGTCAGTTGAAAAGGTTCCCAGTCTTTGCTTAATGTCCCAAAGCTGGATACCACGACAGCAGGCTGAAACCGCAGCCACCACACCCTTACTGCTGGATCACGGCCCAGTAAATTGCAGTTTGCCTAGTTATATCTTTTTAACTTTTTCAAAAAATGTCAGGCAAATCACAGATCTGGCATCAGTTTCCTCCAAAGTGCACATTTAACCACAATGGGAAGCTCTGAATCAATGCAGGTACATCAGATTCTGCATATGGAAGATCAAATCATTTTTCTGTCTTTCTTAGTGTTATCATAACTGAAATCAGAGGAGTAGCAGTCCAGCAGTAGGGGTTTGAGAGTGACATATGAAAATGACATCATTCCTAAAAACTCGAAAATCCAGTGTTTCTGTGAAGCACCCAGTGCAGCCTGGGATTTAGACTTTGCCTTAAAAAGGAGCATTGAACTGTTTTATCCATCACAATTTACAGTCACTTTACTACGACAACCAAGTTGTGTTTTTAAGAGGATGTAAAGCCTTGGAATCACTTCAGCATGTGGCAGCAGTCCTCCTTGTTTTTGCCACTTTTTTCAAGCACACATAAACGTCCACAAGCACACAAATACACGTATAGAAGACTGAAAATGGAGCCCAGTAAATCAGAGCTATCCATGATGGTGTTCCAAGCCTTTGACTAGCAGGCTGCACTCATGCATGCAGTCCACACACTAACACAGTGTGTGGGCCGGGGCTTTGGAGACATTGCCTCAGGTTGTCCGTTAGTTAGATTCAAGCAAATTTAATTGACCCCCAGCACCCTCCTAAATGCAGCAGCAAGCAGTTGGCAGACGGCTAGTCGTTTAATTAGCGAACCTACTCCACTGGGTTGAAATAGAGACGCACTTAATTAGCAAGGGTTTGGTTTCTCTGTGGCCATTATAGTGACATTTAGAGATCCACATTTGACATGTCTGTTCCTACGCAGAGCTCTTCTTTTTTTAAATTTTTTTTTTAATTTTACGGTGCTGTGGTCACAGCATTGATGAGTTTAGATTCGTTCCATATTCGCCAAGGCATGCTTTGGAAATCTGCACAGGGTTTTCCTGCCATGCGTTCTGCATAAAGCAAGCATTGTAACTTTGGTGAGGTTTTTTTTTTTAGTTCTTATGGGAAGACAAGATATTGATTCCCCTGCTTTTTCCTAAAACAATGAAGATATGTCAAAATTCTTTGTAACAAGACACGTTAGACAGTTACCCAACCTAAGCTAACAAACCTGCTTTATATGTGAGCAACAAAGAGCAACAACAACAAACAACACAAAAATATTTGTGGATTGACTGGTAAAAAGCAGGGTACTGAATTGGCTCTGTCTTTGGGTCAGGAGATGCCACCATGTGTCATTTGGTTAGGTCACACTTAAAATAATACACTTCTGTGGATGCACTCTGCTGAACTAGCCATCTAAAAACATAAATCTCAAAGTGTAAAACAAATATTCTGCTCGGTGGAGGAAGAAGTGCCCAACCCACAACATGACTCAGTCATGCAATACTGCTGCTTCTTTTAATTTAAACGTTTCACACACAGAACTTTTATCAGCATTTTAGCATTTCAACCATAGAAATTAAATTTTAATTAAATGCATAAATTGCACTCGGCTGTTTTGCCTTTTTGTCATAGAGCTTAAAATAACTCCACACAGCCGACACGATGACGGTGCTGCAGCTGAGGGGAACTGCAGAGCTGAGTGATTGATGATTATTATATGTCAATTATTAATATAGAAACTATTATATATGTATATTATAGATTTGCACACCTTTAAAATTTTTGTAAGAGTCTCACTGGTACTAAATTGAATTGTGATCAATTGTATGATCAGTCTACTTTCTAAAACTTGAAACTATACAATAGTCACATCTAGACCCTTGCACACTCTCTTCTGCACGTGCAATGAGAACGATATTTGCCTAATATTTATTTCCATATTTTATAGTTTCTATGTCTCCAGTATTAATATAAAATATAGACAAATAATCAAAATAAAGAAAAAACATGTTCCACTGATTAAAAGAGAGTCACAAGCCACTTTTTAAAAGTTACTTTGCACATCCTCCTCATGCTGTGACTGTAGTTAAGAGAAGTGAAGTCAATAGAACCGTTGTATTTGAGCCCAATGAAAAGATTCACCAGAGCCAGAATTGCATCTGTTATCTGTTTTTTAACTGAGCTGAGGTTGTGTTGTGTGCAGCTATAATTGATAGGAAACACAATGACGCCTTTTAAAGCATTTCTGAGGTTTTCTTCTGTAGGTGAGTTCACCAGGTTTATCCCCACAGACGAATGAATACAAATGCTTTTTTCTTCCGTTGTTCTGGTCTGTGTGTTATGGAGCTGTAAACTGCAGGTGCAATTATTTCAGACTTTTTGGTTTGAATTGCGAAAATACAGAAATCGGCTTTCACTCTTCCTCCCAGGTGCCTGTTTCCTGACTCTGCTTTGTAGTGCTCAGAAGAAAAAAAATCGAGATGGGAGGGCGAGGTTGGGGATGGAGACATGGCAAAGAGTCTAGGAAAAAAAAAAGTAAAAAAACAAAACACACGCACATCAGAGGCGAAGCTGTGATGCTGCATCCCCAGCTCCAGCCCTTTGTAGTGCAATGAGCGGAGAGTTGGCTGGGGGCAGCGGGGGAGGGATGGAGGAAAAGCCAAGGGGGGGGGGATAAAGCAGTGAAGGAAGAAGGGAGGCTGAGCTGTATACCAGCAGCATGGAGGAAGCAGCAGTTACTCTCCCTTGG
>JAJHUR010137615.1:0-11003 GCA_027495735.1 Lutjanus campechanus | reverse complement strand
GCTGAGTTCATTTAGACAATCAGGAATAAAACTGAGCACTTTGTTAAAGTTCTGTTAAAGACAGATTGACAATTAGCAGTGTTTGTATTTATGCCAGCGTGCATTTATAGTCCACATTAGACATAATTGATTTTTCAGAAATTGCATTGGATACTTAATCTAGAGCGTCAGCTGAATGGCCTAATTATGGCCCTCAAGAGGACACTATAAGTAGATTTTGGCATATAGCTGCGTCTGTTTATTTGCACCCATCGCTGCCTGACTTTGTGCCTCTGTGTGTTTGTTACTTTTAATTTTGTGACTTTTTAGATATTCCGTTTGTTAAATTTCAAACACAAATTTTTCAAATGTCAGAATTTGCTGCTGTTCCTTATCTTACGTTATTGTAACTGAAATATATTTGTCTGGTGCTGTTCTTCAGACGCAAAAACAGAAAATTGTAATTTATGTTTTCTGCTCTTTTCTCATGTTTTATAGACTGCAGGATTTATTCATTTATCAAGAAAATAATCTGCAGTTTACCCTCTTAGACTGTGACAGTCTTTCTCAGGCTGTAGTGTGCTCTGTCTTAAAGCTGAAGTTGAATTGTTTACTGTTTTCTCAAGGTCTTGGTGTCTTTATATGTATTGTATTTTGAGTGGATTTTTATCTATTCTTGAGTGGTCAAAAATGCTGCACAAAATCTGTGTAATAAATCATTTCAACCCAAAAAATGCTACAACTCATGAGACAAAAGAGAGCCTGGGGAATGGCCATCATACTTTTACTTAATAGTGTTATAAGCTGTTATGCATTCTGAATTTTCAAAATGGTAATACATGCCTAACCAAAACAGTGTTTATCACGAAGTTATGGCTAGAAAAACTTGACACGAGGTGCTGAGCTGCATCTCGAATTAATCTTTAGGTTCCCATCTAACTTTCTTTTAGGGCTGCACGATATTAGGAAAACATGTGATATGCGATAATGTTGTCTAGTGTTGCGATGACGATATGACTTGCAATAAATTACCAAATAAACATGGCGTCGATCTCGCGAGACTTCGACTAAAGTCGACTAAAAACATGGCGAAAATGGCGTCTTTTGCGGTTAATTTTTAATGTCGCGGCTTGCGAACACTTGGATTACACCACACAAGCAGGATGGAGACATTTTGTGTTTGTTTAGCCACGAGTTCTTCGTCCACATTTTCTCCGCTCGTCTCTGTCCCTTCCGCCATGACAACTCCCACCAAGCTTTCTCTGCACGCGCTTTGCGACCTCAGCCACTCCCATCAACCTAGGGGGCGGACATCTAGGGCAGTAGGGCTCAATCTGATTGGCCAAATATATTGACAGAGCAGTAAGGCATGGCGCATGGAAACACACCATTTATCGCAGTTCAGACAGTCTTTTGCAATATGTATATCGCGCATGTTGATATCGCGATGACGGTAAATTTACGATATATTGTGCAGCCCTACTTTCTTTGTCTTTTCAAACCTTTTTTCAAAGTCACTTAAAGTCTGTAGGCTGCTTTTGTTTTAAGTGACACTGATGTTTGAACAGTTTTAAACACTCATCTGAGAGGGTCTCAAAGCAGAGAGCGCATCTGGGGCACTCTCCATTTTTACATGCATCAGTAAATCCTTACTTTATGTACGCTGCTTCATATGTGTAATTTCTACTTCGCTAGAATTTTTACTTTGCTACTCTCAGATCAAATCTTTTCCTTTTCAAACGTTTCCATTTGTGTGAGCTAGCACTAAATGTCAGCAACAGTCAACAGGTCAACAATGATACCTCATGACATGATGAATGATGCTTTGACTGTTGTGAATAATGAAAATAATCTGTAGTCACAGTCCAGTCCTTTCAGTGTGGTGCCATTAAGTTACATTTCTTTGCAAGAAGTGGTCGGAAAAAAACAAGATATTTCTTAGGCATCCCGGTGTAAATAAGTTTCTTCTGATGTTTAGGAGGCTAAACACCAGTGGACTCAGATGGAGGGCAGAGGAGGCGATTGCTTTCCGTTCCCTTTAACTGTGAGAAACCAACGACCTTTCCTTTGTTTTGTCTTTCTTTGTAGAGATGTGTTGAAAGGAATAAAGGTGTAGCCATGGTTAAGCAATAACTGTCTATAGTGACTGGAGTCAGCTCCAGGTTATGGTCGTGATGTGGTGCATTCTGGGTAATTGGTGTCTTCTGGAATGTGTCTAACAAAAGGTGTGGACAGGCACAGGAAATGGTTGCAGTTTGGAACCAGGTAATTTAAGGCTTTGTGTGCGGTGGAGCGGCTTAGGGTGAAACACCTGCCTACCTGCTGCCTCAACACAAACATTAGTTTTACTCTGTTTGTAGGTGCCACATACTACTGCTGCCGGTGTTTGGAAAGTGTGTGTTTGGAAAGTGTGTGTGTGTGTGTAAGAGGTAAAAGAAAGAGAGAGAGAATGTTTAGCTGATGGGACCTAGGAGACCATGTGAATAAAGGTGTGCGTGTGTGTTTTCAGGCAGCTCTTAAAATGTTTTTCTGGCGCTCTGGTTAGCATGTGTTCAGGCTGAGGTCAGACCAGGACTCATTTTCTCCATGCCTTAATGCACCGCTCCGCTTCCTCTTCACTTAACAATATAAATCAGGGACTATTAAAATGTTTGAGTTCTGGAAGGTGAAGGGGGAAACTTAACATCACCTTGTGATTCGGCCTCATGAAAACCTTCATTTTGTATCATGGCTGACCTCCAGGTTCAGACAGGTGACTCATTTTCTTTCCCCGACCTCGGAGCTGATGTAAATGACAGGACCATGCTGTCTGGGTCTATGGGCTGGTTGTTTTGGCAGATAACCAGGTTTATCATTCTCTCTGGACCGGTAATAAAATGGCTCCAGATGCACCTGCCTGAGCGGAGAAATCCACCAATAATTTCTGCCTCACTCTGGATCCAAAATCATGATGGTAACTTGGAGTTTTTTTTTCCATCAGTGAAGATCGGGTTGTTGTTAATTTGCTGTAGTCACACAATATTTTGTTAGGCACTATCATTATGCAACACCACCCACAACAGCAGGAACCTGTAAATACATCACCAAGCAATCAGTCATGAAGGTCGTTTCTTGTGTGTCATGCCATTAAGTTGTTAATTATATGATTGGTTTGTTTTAAAAACTACCTCACTGCTTTTCAACTTCAGTGAGCCAAAATATATATTACTAAGGTCCTGCCATTGCCATTAGAAATAGAAACAACTTAAACCCCATTTACACCTGGTATTAAAATCTGGAAGTAGATGCACAATCTGTGCATCAATCTGGATAAAATGGGATGTTTGAAAGTTTCTTGTTTGTTTGTTTTTTTGCATATTTAGTTACACTTGGCACAGTTTATGCAGTAGTAAGATGAGATTAATTATTTAAGATATGTTATTTAATTATATAAGTCTGGATTTTCTCACTAGAATAATGGTGCTAGTTTAATAAAACTAACTGGATTTTCTGCAGCACGTCTAGATATTCTGTCCCCTGGATGACTGAGAACGCTCTCAAAAAGGCAAAATCAAAAAGGCTAAATAATTGCACTTAACAACATTATCCTAATAATCATCAAGATATGCTTAAAACTCTTGAAATGGCACTAAATGAGGAATCACCTTACCCTACATTTTGTTAAGAAACACATATTTTGGGATTTGGACAGGATTTGGGAATGACTGGAAAGATGTGGGCTTGTAATGAGTTAGACAGCCTTTTCAAGTTACTCACGTGAGGATTTTCATGGTTCTCCTGATAATGGAAATTCACCATGATCAAGTTTTTTTTTTATTGCAATCTGCAATCAATCTTATATTGTCCCATCACTACTATCTTGTATGGCTCTTCTGTAGGCTGTTATTAAAGTAGTTATCTGTAAAACAGCAGTTCACTGACAAAACACCACATGATGAAGTGAATTTCTCTTCACTACTGTTTTCATTTTAAACGTGAGATGTCCTTCATTTGCACGTGTTGATACCATCTTACTGTCACATTTCTACACATCACTACAAACTATCAACCAACAGGAACAAACAATCACACAGATTGTTCAAACAAGGGTGACACCATCGCTTACTGAACTCCTTGAATAGTCTGTGTCTTTGCCAAATCCAATTACCATTGCTTAAATTGCTTCAAATTGCTTTAAATTGCAGTGAGCATTTTGGGCCAAGTGTTGATATACATGACAGTTTAACAGGCTAAAGGTGTCTGTTGCTGTTTGTATATGTTTGGCTTCGTAACAGCAAGGATGAAACAGAGCAAAAAATATATATATATAAATTTTGTTAATGTAGTGTCACCCCCTAAAACAATTCTTTTACTTGATATATTATTGGATGAATATGAATGTTTTTTCTCCTATTTCATTGACCAAAATAAGCCGAGCCTTTCAGATACATCAGTGTATGTAATGTTGTTGGACATGCAAGAATTCAAAATAAAAGCCTCAAAACAGAATAAAATAATCAGAAAAAGAATAAGTAAAGAAGACTGACAGTGTGACACATTTGCTACCCAGCTCCGGTGGCAGCCTCATTATAGCTGGTATGCTTAATTAGCATGAAAGCTCCTGGTTTCACTGGATTCTTTACAAATGTGAGGAAGTGCGGTCGTGGCACCACACATAAAAATGTGTGAATGCTTAAAGTGAATGCTTGTGATAATAATGCAGCATGTTCCCACAGGGGGAAAAAGTACTTTTGCGGTCGCCCTCTTTTCACCGATCCATAATTCTTCCTGTTTTTGTAGATGTAATCCCAGAATGTTGATAACAAAGGTCTCTGCTCAATAGATTCAAGAGATTTATTGGCATTTGCACAGGTACACGACAGGACAGGCACATTAGAATGTCTCCTGCGTATCTCTGAGTCAGCTTTGTAAAAGAGAAAGGGCAGAGAAAAGGGTAATTCAAAGAGCAGCGTGAAGGAAAAAAAATACACACTATATACACACACTTTTAGTACACACAAAATACATGGTGTGAAAAATTACAGTTTGAAACATAAAAATATAAATTACGTCCTATCAACTGTAGCATCAAGGGCAAAAGAGAATAATACACATTATATATAAAAATACACTTTGTAAACAAGTACTAGGAATAATATAAATTACATTTGGCCTGCAACTAATGATAATTTTCATTTTTGATTAATCTGTTGATTAATTGATTAGTTGTTTGGTCAGTTAAATGTCCCCAAATGTCTTGTTTTGTCCTCAACCCAAAGATATTCAGTTTACTGCCGTGAAGGAGTAAAGGGACCAGAAATTTTCACATTTAAGAAGCTGAAGTCAAAGAATTTTGACTTTTTTTTTTTCTATGTAAAGGGACAATACTGTTCCTCAGGTGATGGTTTTCAGTTATGGGATCTGAATCTTCAGCATTCCTCCTGATCTAACCTCGCTGTCTCTGCTTCCTCTCCTCTCTCTGTGTCCCTACAGAGGATTTTCAACTCGTTTGTGTACACCGAGAAGACATCAAACGGCGAGACAGAAGTGCAGCAGGTGAGTAACAAAGGCTTCTCCTTTCCTCTGTGTGTGTGTGTGTGTGTGTGCCTGTTCGTGCATGCATGTGCCATGGATGGTGTGTGTTGGTTGCTACTGAATTGAACACAACACAAGACCACAGACACACTCACACGTACACTCGCCATCAGAGGGGGAAAAAAAGGGTTTATTAAAATTCTACGGCTGCTGTCTCATTGGCTTTGAAGTTCTCTGTCTTTTTTTCCACTTGTCTCTCTGCCTCGGCTCACAATGTGAGCACAGAGCTGCAGGCAGGCAGAGTAAGAAGGCTTAAAGGAGCGAGTGCCATCTTTCAGAAATTGGGAGTTTTTGTTTCTTAAGACCTTAAAACCACAAGTCAAAATTTCTGTGTGCCATTTTGGTCCTGGGAAAACTGTGCTCAGAACCTCTGGCGTCCAGCGTCAAGTCAAACGTGATTGTGTGCAGGCATAGTGCGTATGTATGTATATATGTGTGTGTGTGTGTGTGTGTGTGTGTGTGTGTGTGTGTGTGTGTTTGCACTCGTGCGTCAGAGATCTTGGAAGAGTGACAATAAACACTAGACTGGTAAACAGCCACCAGCAAGAACAGACAGGCTGATGTTTGTTTGCATTTCTCCGGTGACTGTGTTTATGTGTGTGCACGAGTGTCTCCATCTGTGTCGTTGCATATGTGCGAAATATATAGTATGTCTCACCTTGCAGTTATTTACTATTCCAGAGGCAGCTTAAATTGGCCTTGAAGCATTGCTGTTTCTTTCTCTCAATGGAAACGTTGCCTTTTCTTTCCTGATTTTCACAAATTATTTGCATGCTTGTCCTCGTATTTTCAGACTGTATACAGTCATGATAATCCAGCATATTCGCTTCATTCTTTTGACTTTGAAATTCCTTGCAGTTCATACAACAGAGTCCAATTTTGCATGCAGTTTATGCGCCCATCCTTTCCATTGGTAGGTTACATAAAATGAAGAGTGAGAAAGTCTGTATTTGGAGGAGGTGGGATGGACAGATAGCTCAAAAAACCACAGGACTTTCACTTAGAAGGCTGGGGTTTGTGTAAAGTGTGAAACAAAAAGTTTTAAAGTAACATAACCTTGTATGTTTAACTCTGCTTATCAATTTCAGCACAAATCTTTTCATTGTAATTGACAATGTGACACGCAAAGTATGCCAGGAAAAGCAGCAGTTTCCAATTATAGTGACATGAGCATGTGATCCATTATGACCCAGCCCTTCAAAAAAAATGGAAAAATTGGATTTTATAATCGTTAAGATCCAAAATTGGTTAGCAGAGTCAGAATCAGAATTGTTGAAATCCAAACGATACCCAACTCTACACGACTATGGATCTGCTCTCCACAGGAGTTAATGGGAATGCAAAATTGGACCCTGGCACATGCATTACACGCAATTTGAAAGTGTAACGTTGTGTTCTTTGTACACAGAATAAAGACAGCGGGCTGGATAATCACAACCTGTTGTGCAGGTCTCAGCGTATGAATTAGGCTTAGTCTAAAAGCATTTCCCTTCGCAGAAACCTCGGCTGCAATACTGAGTCGTAAGCTTTGAATTGGTGTCACACGGATTCGGTGGATGTTAATAAGCACCTGTCCACAGAGCAGCACTGACTTTGACTCATTTTGGGTCCTTGTTGGAATGGTTAAACTTTTTATATCCATGGCTAGCTCCTGAGTGCCCATAGCTGCAACCCTTCTGAAGCGGACGCCAACTAATTCAGATGACAGCTCTGGCATAGTTGGCAGCGTGGCTGCGTCCACGAGCCAATGTTGAGGCTCAATTAGGAGTGGATCTGCAGAGGAAGAGAGGGCTGGTAGAGAGCTGGGGGAGAGGGCACGGGGCTACAGAGAGGAGCCACCGGCCTCTGGAAATTCATTATTCAGAGAGACATGCAGACATCTGTCCCTCTGAAATGACAGGAGTCCTCCCTCTCTCTGTCTGTCTGTGTCGTCGAGTCTGTTCCTGTCTTTTCTTTCAGTCGACTCTATTGATTTATTCTGCTTGTTTTACTCGTTGACATGTGCTGTCAGAATGATACTGCTGGCTGCCAATGTTTTCATGCTGGTCCACCATTCACACGCATGCAATGAAGTGTGCTCGCGATGGGTTGTTTTTAACAAAGTAATAAGAACATTTGACAGTTGCCCTTCTAGAGCGACTATGACTTACAACAAAGAGCTGAAAATCAACCTGGCTTTATACAGCATATGCAGTCCATTAAAATAAATCCTCGATTGGATCCCAACACTGAGCAGATCAACACAAGGTACATTCACTAGTAAGTAATTATTTGTATAATTTATGTAAAATTAAACATCCTATAAAAGAGAATTTCAATGTCAGTGATGCCTTTCCCCAGTTAAATAAAGCAATATATTTTCAAAAAAGCGAATAAATTCTTAAAGTCAGTATGAAGTTCTGCATCTAAGGCTTGTTGGCTCTGAGAAGAAGATACTTTGCAAATCTTAAACGTTTCTCTTAGAAGTACTACACTTACTTGGGCACAAATTCCTCAAATCACAGATAAAGCAAATGCTAAATTGTGCTCTCATGAGAACTTAAAAAACAGTAATGCAGGTCTGTCAAGCTCCTTTTCCTCTAAATTAGCACCGGTACATGACCTAGTTCTGTTCAAGATTTTTGGAACCTTGGTGCCATGTAGTGATTTAGCACAGGTTTCTAACCTTCTAACCTTCTAACCACGCCTTGTTGGAAACGTTTAGGATAATGCAAACACACAACTAAACAAAATATATAACATGGATCTAGCAGTGTTAGACATTTTTAATGGAGAATGTTACATATTATAGCTTTAATACTAAAAACACAATTGTTGTTGAGAAATGTGTGGTGTATGGTATCAGTATTCCGTCTTCCTCTCTAGCTTTGTGTGTTGGGAGTGTTTCGGCTGTCAGTCACAGCTCAGGTAGATGCAGCCTTCACACGGTGACATTTAAGAAATGGAAGGAAAAGGACAAGCAGAAATGGTTCCATTCAAGTGAAAAATGAGATTCTGATTATTTCACCACTATTTCAGGTCCAGACTGCTGATTTGTTGTCTTCACCATTTTGCTGGTTTACTGCATTTACTCCTGCATTGATGATATCAGTTTGTAGACATAAGGCCACTAATACTCACATCATGCCACTGCAGTTTCTGGTCTTGCCATATAAATCTAAATACATGTCCGTTTTTCATTACATATGATATTAAATTTAAACAAACCAGATAATCAGCTTTGGCATCAAATAAACAGATTGTGGTATTGTGGTAAACTGATGCTGTTTTTCAGGGCAGACCTGTAAGCAGGAAGTTTTTTTGATTTTGGGTTATGCAGGTATGGGAGAGTATGCATGTAATGTCACAGTAGGCAGATTCACTGCGGTCAAACCCAAAAAAACACAAAAAAACATCTGAAATGAGAAAGAGCTGTTGTGCAATTGATGTATGAATAGATTCAACAAGAAGTCAGAGTTGTCTTTCTAACAAACTGCTAAAAGCTAAAGAAAAAAAGCAAATTAATTATTGCAATTCACAGAAACAGCTTAAATCCCAGCACTGAAACATGGATTTGCGGTTGCCATTTTGTGTCAGGTATGTTGGATTTTTGGGTAAAATCATGCCTGATGTACTGCATATACTGTATTGACTACTGTTACTTATGAATTAAATATTTAGCATCTTTCACTTGCAGTCCTTGAAACAATCGTGCGTTGTATCACGCATCATCAACGCTGCTGCATTCAGATATGTCTCTCCAGTGATGTCCTAAAATACAAATATCTGTACCGACCTGTCTGCATACAACCAGAGTATCCCTCATTATTCTTGTCACTTTAATCCCCCTAACAAATTGAAATCAGGTACAACCTGATTCCTGGCCAAATGCCAATGTCCATGACCCACTGTGTCTGTGGTAAGTTGTAAGGATCACTGTTGAGCCCAGCTGCCTTTAATTTAAGCAGATAGTGGATTGTTATACTCTCAGTTTCACAGTTTCCCTGCTAAAGGCGGCCATGTTGCAGGATGTTTTGCCACTCGGTCCAACTGATGGGGCGTGTTCCAGTGGGAAAGTGACTTCAGTGCATACCCTCAATTAAAAGACATTTCCTCGCTTTATCAAATCATGCTGAATAGTTACATCACCACCGGCAGAGCAAACAAAGTCAGCAGTGAGCAAGTTTAACCTTTTCGAAGTTCATTGGAAGCAACATGTCCACTTCTCAACCCAGTGAAAAATACACTAATTCAATAACAAAATCAGTTGATCCAAGAAGAAGCGAGACATGAGTTTGTGCTGTGCAAGTTATTTGTGTGCTCACAGTTTCTTAGTTTTGCAGAACTTGACTGTTGTCCCTTTTATTCAAACCTCATCTCTGCACTCTAAACTAAGTCTTGCTGTTCCCATAATCACTACTGCCAGTGACGGTGGTTGGAAGCTGGCTGGCAAACCTCAAGACTCCCAAACACAAGATTTCAGGGTGCACCCGTTCCACTCACTCCAGCTCTGCGGCTGAACCAACCCCACTGGGTGCTGCAAACCCTGGAAGCTGGTTGGATGGGTCAGGGAGTGGAGAGAGGAGCCTTGTGTTTTGGAGAGTGTGGTTAATCTGCAGAGCGCAGGTTTGCTTTGGCTGCGCTGTGGCAGACTGTAACCGAAGCTTTAACTTGCACGGCTCGAAGTTTCTGGTTTCTCTTAAGTCACTCTGTTAAAAAGTCGAGTCTTACTTCTGTCTCTCTCCCCCCGCAGCTATGGAAACACTCCTCAGCTGAACACTGGCCCATTTTCCTCTTTTTTAATACAAAGTCCACTGCAGCTAATTGCCATGCTGCCATGCATGGACTGTGCTGTGTGTGGGGGAGCACCACGTTTGTGTGTTTAACTTTATGTCCGTATGTGACAGCGCACATGTTAGTGTGTGTGTGTGTGTGTGTTCCTTGTGGTGGAGTAGGAGTAATTGTGGGCTGTGCCTCAGGCCCCTGTTAAACCCCTAATATGAATAGTGGCCGGCTGATTAGGTGTACCAGCGGTCAGTGGGTCGTGCTACATTTCCCTGTTTCTGGCTTGAATCACAGCCCTTTTTGCAGGCACCGGTAATTATGGGATGTGAACAAAGGGAGTCCAGTTACTGTGGAAATAAGCCCTTTTCTGTATTCAGCAAGACTGAGTAGGTAACTTACAATGGCTTCGGAAGGTATTCATACCACTGCCATTTATAGACATTTGCTGTGTGATTATGCACACATAATACCATACCTCATAATTTATGTTTTTGTTTTTTTTTTAATCTGAAAAGAAGTAGAAGTTGATAGGAGTATATTTACCCCTTTGATTTGCTTACATCCTGAGTATATAAAGATCAAACAATACATGCTCATTTGTACCCAGAACACTACTGAATCAAGTCATTAACTTTTGCAGAACAGGAGACCACTCTCGCCCAAACATAAAATAATGCAATGAAAAG
>JAJHUR010137614.1:0-13204 GCA_027495735.1 Lutjanus campechanus | reverse complement strand
GGACATTGATGTCAGTTTCATTGCTCTGCTGCTCTCTTCATGTACATATGTCTCTCTCATGCAGCTTCCTGACCTGTGACTTCTCTGTCTGATTTATCCTGCATGTCCGCAGTCATCATTGCTTCCTGGGCACTTGTAATACCCAATTAAACCTAAAGGTCTACAGGATGAATCAGACTGGGTGAAAAATATTTGAACTCCAGTTATATAATTTCCACCTCTGCCTCACATGAATTCAAGGCATTTATTTAATGGCCAGTATGAATACTTCAACAGCTTATAGATTTATTTAACCTTTTGAAAAAGCAGTGAGTCACACACTCACTACTGAGGATGACAAAAAGTTAACACCATCTGTATCTCATTTATTGTAAGCATTTGATTTAACTGCTCATTGTGCTTGTTTGTTTTCCAAACTATAAACCTTACAATTATTGTGATATTTTGGTAGATAATTGGCAGCTTACTTTGTGGCAAGTATTCATTTTGGAAGCTTTTTAAATGGCTTTTTTTCCCAGTAAGACCATAACAGTCCTTTTTTGGAATGTTTTAAACCTAATTCTTTTAATTCTTATAAGTAGATTTTTTGATTTTTTGTCAGCATACTTGACTGTGTGGTAATAAAGGTGCAGCAAGATTTGCAACCACAACATTACTTGATGGAGTTTTCATGTTCTGCTAAGAAGCTTCGACAGCCCACATGATGACAATTTGACCCACAAGTAAACATGGAGGTTATAAAAATGGATAATGTCGTACCAACCCAGTCTCTTCGACCTGTGAACAAATAACATAACTTTACACGTTCAAACGCGCCAAAGTCCAATTTTGTGTGCAGGTGATTCACCAGTCTTTCCTTTTAACGTCTGCGGAGAGCAGATTCATAGTCAGGTGACCTTTGTCGTCATGGTAGCAAAATTAAACATGTGGTTAATGTTAATAAATGGTTACAGTTTGGTTACGTTTTGGCAACAAAACTACTTTGTTATAGGCAAAAATCGTGGCTTGGGCAAAATTAATTAGGCCAACATTATGCAAGTCATGTGATGTATGTGAAGTAAGTCATGTGACATATGCAACATTATGTAACTTTAATTAACACTTTTGCACGGGACACATTTCGAAGTCTAAAGTCATTTTATTTGCATGCATATTGAAGAGGACGGACTCATAATATAATATCACAACAATACATTTCAAAAGTTGCAAACTATACCTGAGAAAACAGGAATATAATTCATTTTTCTCTGCGATAGTTTAATGTCAGTCTTTAGCAGATGGCTAAAAATTAAATATAACACCTGCACACTGTGTTGCCTTATACTGCTATACTTATTTACAATCAGGTGCATGGGCGAGCAGTACCATATATAATGCCATACTGTATATATTTATGGGGCATAAATTTATACGACAACTTTTACAGTAATTTAGTAAAATTTGAAACTGTGGGAACATGTGAATTAGATTTTATATATATACATATAGATGAAAAAGTAATGTCATTGAACATGATCTGGCATTTCCATCTGCAGTGATAGCTGACTGTTAATGGATTTATAAGGATGTACAGACAGTAAAAATCCTCTGTATTAAGTCAAATATTACTTTAAAGTCCATCTCTCACTCTCCTCCCGGGGTAATCTTTCTAATGATTATTTTCAATAAAAGAGCAGCAGTGAGGGAGACCATCTATATGAAATAACTACTTCCAGATAACAGAGGCCATCACAGTGACAGGCGGGTCAAGAGGTCGGCAGACTGCAGAGCATGTGCAGTGGGCTGTGTGAAATAAAGGACACAGGGGACACTGAGCTCGGCTCATCTGACCAGCCTCAAAATATAGGCTGTTCTTTACTCACAGCACAGAAAACAGTATAAACAAACCTGAGGAGAAAATATCTACACACTGTATTTCACTGAGAACAACGTGGCACAGATTGTTCTTGGTTAGGGCTTTGAAGCATTAAGGATATGCAACACTTATTGTTATATTACAATAGTGTTTTTTCAGCGCAACAGAAGGTTTCAGAGCAAGTCGACTGAAAGAAGGCAAGTGTTTTCATTTATTTGGATCACTCTTGGTACACTCTTTATTGCTTGTTTTCCATCTATATTGAATTCTGCCTGAATCCAGACAGCCAAAGAGAAAGCTACAAAAAATGTAAACTGCTTATTTAATCCTGAACATCGCAGCAGCTGCATTACCAGAAATCGCAGCGAACGCTGGTATGTGAGGAGGAGGAGGAGGAAAAAAAAAGATCTATTGTTGAAATGTGTCTGTGTTGTTTCATATATCATTGATTAGACAAAATAAAAAAGCCATAACATTGGGTCAGGAGAACACAGGGCATGGGTGCTGACATTCTATCACAGCAGACACATATTGACTGGTGCTCTGAAAGTAGTCACTCACTCATCAGTGTGAGGCAGGCTGATTGAGTTGCCAGCAGCCACTAAATGAGGCCTCCATCCACTGTGGGTCGAAATGAACTGCAATCTTTTCAGACCTTGTTGCAGCCAAGAGACCAAGTGAGTGTGAGGGAGAGACGGAGAGAAAGAAAGAGAAGGAGAGAGGGAGGGAGAGGGTTTAAACCCTGGAGGATTTCAAATAAGTTTACTGAAAAAAAAGAGAGCAAGAAGAGAGGAGAGCCATGAAAACAAAGCAAGCAGACTTCTGAGTCAAGATGCTCTTATTTCAAGCATACTGTGCTCTCTTTGTGATCTTAGAGATTATTCTTCAGCTGTATCACTCTCGCGTCAAGTCATTCAAGACTGAAGGGCGAAGGCACAAGAGGAGCAAATACATCCCCATTATTTAATTAGTGGCAGCAAAGTTATGGTTTTGCTGCCCCACTTTTTGTATAGTTAAAAAATATCATCCCCACAATCAGGTGATTATATTTTGGGGGCCTATACCAAAGATCATTTTACTATTTTAAGCAGCTGACTAAAATATATATGAAAAAATATTTTATTGATGTTATGCTCTGAATTCTTAATGTTTAGACGTTTATACTGAGGTAATCGTATTTTGAAATTTAGGTAAGGTTTACGTAGCCCAGACTGGACAAACCAAACACTGGCTCTAGATTCAGCCTTTTACATTTTATGCAACATATGTTCTCTCACACACTGGGAAGGGGAGGGTGAAACAAAGCTTCTGCAATCTGCAAACTCACCACTAGATGCCACTAAATCCTACATACTGGTCCTTTTAAACTAAATTTTCCTTTCTGTTGTGTCTAAATGGAAACCCTAAACTTTCAAAACTCTTGTGAGTTTTGTACATGTTGTTTCTTCATTATGTTTTATGATGTGAGAACACTGTGGTTAAGATCTGCTCAGGTTTAGAGACAAAAGTTGGGGTTCCTGACTAGACACAACCTTTTTTTTTTCAGAGGAAGGACCCCCAGGCCCCGTGCCGATTATTAATCTTTCCAAGTTTGTTCTCCAAATTTAAAACAAAACCAGATGCCCCTGCTGAAAACTACAGTTGGTCAGTATAAAAGGGACATCTCAGCACACTTTTGCATCTCTCCTCCACATCCTTACCCGCGGTCTCAACTTGAACTCTCTCGGTATTGCAAAGACAGAAAGCATGCAGTTAATTATGGCTAATGAAAGCTTGTTTGAGCAGAAGAGGAGGGGTGTACATTAGGGGAGAGAGAGTCAAGCGGCTTGAACCAGAGGGTTCCACGCACAATTTGTTTGAACCTGGGTCCTCCTCACTCTCTGCATGCTAATTTACCTTGGGGCTGCACCGCCTGTTTTTAAATATCGTTAATTGACTTAAGAGCTCATCAACGTGCTTCGTCTTCATTAGGTTAATGAAAAGGCCCAGTGTTTATTTTTCGTAACAGATTGTGGCAATGACATAATCTAATCGGTTACTTCCACTTCCTGAAGGATTGAGTCCTTCTGATGTGAGCTGTTGGAGCCGTTCAGATGTTCTATGTTTGTGGGTGTCTGTCTCTGACAAAGCAGAGACGGGGGAGGAATTAGAATAAACACATTTAGCCCTTGGCATGAATCTATGTTGCCCTTCTCTAATCGACAGTGGGAACTAACAAGAACGTAATGGTAGTTTTGATATGTGGGTTGTCTGGGAAGGCTGGGTGAAAAAGAGGGGACAGCCTCTGAAAATGGGAGGATTGCAGATTTGTCTCTGTAATCCTAATGGCTTGAAATAAATCAGCCATGCTGGAATGTCCATGACCCATGTCATGAACCTAAGGGGCCTTGTAAGATTCTGAGCTGAAAACAGAAAATATTTCCTGCACTTCTGGGGGCGAGTATGCACTCTAGGACTGTAGGCTGCAGTGAAATGAGAATGCAACTGGTGTAAATATTCATTTTGATATCGTAGACAACTCAGTTTAGTACATATCTGGTTTTCTTTCATGCTTTTGCTATATAAATTTAAAATTATCACCAGACCAGAACATTGATATGGGGCAATGCTGCAAAGGTTCACTTCTAGAATATCTGTGCATGCAACTATGTTGTAGTCAGGAGTGTACTGAGACAGAGACAAGACCTTGGGTGAGGGGTGAACAGATTTCTAAAGAGTTTAGGTAGAGTGGCAGATTGTCGTGGTTCCAGTCATCTCGTCAGTGTTGCATTGCAGAATTTACACACCAGCGTGTTTTCTTTTGGACGCCGTTTTGCAGATGAACTCTTTGTAGTTTAGGTAGTCAAATTTTGACATCTCCGTCCAGACAGCCAGCTTCCTCTCCTGTCTCCCACAAAATTAGACAATTCACAGGCGAGTCCTCTTTGTCTGAGGCTGGGACAAGGCAGAGTAAAAATGTGGTCTACTCTAAGCAATATTCACCCTGAATAAGGGATTCAAAGGAAATGTTGCATTAATCCAGTTTTACTGTTTGTAGTTTCATCTCAGTGATAACAGCCTCTCTGTTTACTCTTCAAGCTCCTCCAGCTGCATCAGAGCTGTAACAAGTTACTGCCAATGCAAAGCAAACGTTTCCTACTGCGACTGTTACTACATTAAAACATTTAACTGCTTTTATTGTGAAACAGCAGCGTTGGTTTAGTTTTAAATTTTGCATGGAGTATTATAACTCAGACTTCCTGTAACCTGTTGTACAACCTACACAGCCTGAAATCAGATTGCAATTGCAAATATTTTTGACTGACTTCTTTATTGAAACAATGTGCATTTGTTTGGCTGCACTGTAAACAGATAGTTTTCCAACTAAACTCTTAAACCACACTTGCTGTTGTCACCAGTGATCGAGTCGGACTTAAAGATTACAACGTTAAAGTCGTATTGGTTATGGAAGAAATACTGAACAAAATTTTTCTCGGCATGCCGAAGACTCACTTCTCTGAAATTTTGAGCACAACCTTGTTCAAATCTGTTAGTCAGCACTGCCAAGATAATCCATCCACCTGACAGGTGTGACATGTCAAGATGCTGATTAAACACCATGATTATTGCACAGATGTGACCTGGGCTGGTCACAACAAAAGGCCAAACTAACATGTGCTGTTTTATCTTGAAAAAGGACAGTTATCAGGCACCGAACCATGGACTTCACATGACTCGGGATAGCTTCAATCTTTAACTTCAACTTGTACTTGTAGCACTGTGGCTACAGTTAATAAAAAGTCGGCGGACTCTGATAAACTGCATTGAAATCAGACGTGTCAGTGCTTCCTGCATTGTTTATTTGTTTATTTATTTGTTCATTCATTTATTTATTTAATTAATATCTATTGGTATAAGGACAGGTATGTAGCATAAACGCACCACAGCATTTTTAGCCTGAGCTCATTTGCAATGAATGATAATAAGAAATGAGTTGAAGAATTAAGACAGAATTTTAAAGGATACCAAGCTGATAGATTTATAAATAACAACTTATGTTATTACCAACATTAGCAAAGAAAAAAAGGCACCAGTGACACTAAATATAGTCACATCATCAGCATATACCCAGTATCTACCCCCTGTCCTTAATGACAAAATATTTCAAGATTAAAATGCAGTGCTGCAATTTAACCTTTGCCTTTCCTCATGCATCTCCAGGATCCACATGATGTCAGCTGCCCTGAGATGTTGAACTGTGTCTGAAGCGGACATCCAGAGCCAGGAGGAGCACACGTTATGTGAGTAAGTCTGTCTGAGCTGCTGTAACACTTAGGCAAAGCGTGCTGATCTTCCTCCTGAGGACAGTAACATTTGAGGCCATCTCTAGTGGTGTGGCCCATAAAGAGTGACATGGTGGTAAAATAAATCACTCCCCCGACCCCGGACCCCCACCCCCCACCCCTTACTCCCTACTCCCCACCCCTCACCCCCCCGCCTCTGCTCCTCACTGTCTGGGCCATGTGGCCATCAGAGGGCTGCAAAAGCTCATCAGTGAGAACTTGAGAATCCTCCTAGGAGCTGTTCTGGGGGTCAGCTCGGCCTCTCCACGCCATAAACAGCTCTCAGTCAGGTTCATCACTAACTGTTCCCCCCCTCCACACACTTTTGCTCACTGTCCATCCTTGCACTCCCTTCCCGTAGCACCCAATAGCAGACGTTTCCAATAAATCATTTGACCCCTCCTCTTGCCTCTTGTCTAGGAGCCCCTGTCTGTCCCCGACTTGGCCTGAGATGATGCGTTCTGCTGAAGTCACTTAAATAAAAAGATCGCAGTGGGAGACATAATGTGTTAAAGTAATAAGATGGTCTCGGGCAGGTCACGGCCCCTTTCCCTGCTCCAGTGCTCCTGTGGAGGCTCTTTGAGTTAATGGGCTGTGGTCAGTGCACTGGTGAGCCATAAAGGCTGCCCTCCGAAACTACAGCCCTATTCAGAACAGGGGATCCTCCAAAAGCCACTAACTGGCCCATCTAGATAACAGCACACCCAGCACTATTTCCACAGTGCATCTGACACTCCCAGGACCTGTAAATCTCTTGTATTTATCATCTCCTCTTGTACCTCTCCCCCCTGACTGCCATCCTTACACAACTGTCCTTCAGTGTCAGCTGTTGGCTGGATTTCACTGTTTGTCTGCTGAAATACAGGAGACACCAGTTTCTTTTCCAGCACTTTTCCAACCAAGGACAAAGACAGCGGGGTCCAGACCCCGCCGTCCTGGGAAAAACAGATGCCCCCCTTAACATATCATTGTAACATAAGTTTATAGTTTTATCTAATATAATAATATGCTCTGTAGGCACATGTGTTTATTATAGACAAAAAACAATCATTCACCAATATCTTAAGATTTTCCTAAATTTGTTCTTAAGAAAGGTCCTGAGAAAAATCTTCATGAAGGTCTTCCTAAACCACAGATTCTTTGTATCCATTTTCTTATAATGATGAATCTCATTGTCCTCGTAGGTGCCAGGTGTTCCTAATTAGCACATTTAAGGGCACGAGACTGCAGGGCTGTGTGCACACACACAGAAATCATACACAGAAAGAGAAGTTGAGAGAGAAGACAAATTCCCAAACAAAACTCTAGAGGTGGTGGAGCAGTGTCCGCTGTTTTCATCCCCTGCCTCAGAATCAGAATTAAGCTGTTAAGCTTAATTGATGCGATTTGATGTTACATTCAAAAAATTGTAAAGTATACGCGTTTAAAGACATTACATTTAAAAACTAGATATGAGCATGTTTGTTGCTGAATTAATCAGGATTTGGTTTCTTAAAAGCTGAAGTCTGCAGCAGATCAGGTAGTGAGTTCCAATCACAGCTCCTATCACAAAAAAAAAGCTGTCTGACCAGAAAATGTTTTACAGAATAGAACTTTACACGTTTCACTTGAAGCTGCTCTGGTAGATCTGCTCTGTGCTTTCAGACTGAGGAACAAGTTCAAAGCCAAGCTGATTCTTTTTCTAGGTGTTTGGTCGGCCTCTCTGCAACAGCATCACTGTGTCGTCAGCGTACAAATGTCAGACATGTATTTATGATAGTCAGGATACTAGATTAAATTAAAAAATGCAGTTTTTTATACCAAATACTGTTTTGTAGCTGATAATCATAGTATTTCTATAATATATTTAAGATGAATTCACTATAATTATAAAGACTTATCATAAAAAAAGACATAATTACACGTATATATATATAACATATAACAGTGCTTTGTGCAGCTCTTTCGGTGTCCCCTTCAGGAACTGCTCTTGAGATTTTTTTCTGTTTATTATTAGTGAAATGAAATATCTGCCCTTGTTTCCAACTCTTCTAAATGTACTTGTTCTGATTTGACCTGGATCCAAGCCATGCATAATACCCTTTTCCATTTAAATCTTACAATAATGAATAAAGTAACAGTGTGTACTAATTAATTAAAATGGAAGTATTAAGATTGGAAAGCTATAACAAATTATCCCATTGCATTTCAACAGCGGGTTATTTTTGTGATGGCTAGTGTGACTTCACTCGGGGTGTGCAGGCTCGCTGAGCGGAGGGAGTGACCGTTAATGAATGTAGCTTAGGGGATTAATGAGAAGAAGCAGGGGACGTGTCATGGAGAAGTGTCCTGGCATCATGACGACGACACCGCAGCCCCCGTCCCCGTCTCCACTTACAGTGATTACATGTGAGCCCCTGTCATGTGCTATAAGTGGTTTTATGAAATCGTATTAAATGCCATTGTTTATGCCTCACTTTTCACTTCCTCATTGGTCTTCGGCTGTTTTTTTTGTTGCCTGCCCTCAGCACGCTTCATTTAAGTCTCACTTCAGGTTTCATCATCAAGGCGTTAGCATGTTAAGTCAAATTAACCAATTTTTCCTCGTGCCAGATTTGTAGAACCTTGCATTTTTTAAAATCCTTTTCCTTGTGAATGATTAATTTGTACGGTTCTCTATCGGTAACAACAGCAGAATAACCAGCTTTAGTGAGCCATTCGCTGAAGCAGGTGGATTTACTGCAGCAAAAACTTTCTGTTCCTTTAAGTGCAGAACAATGATGACAAGCTCTGGAGCAGAATGAAAATGAGGACTTACACCAATATTTTTAATGTGTGTTTGAATGTGTGATGAAGTCAAGTCAAATGCATGTAGGAGCCAAATCAAACAAACATTCATATCTTCACTCCATCACAGACCTATGACTGTTTAATTTTACATCAGTAAATGCTTAAATCAAAATGCACTTTTTATGTTAAATGTCTAAAAGGAATATATGAAAAAACAAAAAGCCTGGTAAAAGTGGTTAAAAAGTAACCATGATTTACACATTTTATATTAATCTTATGAAAATGAAAAAGGTTTTAAATCTTTAGCATTTATCTGATGATGGATAATGTAAAGACTGGAATCTGTTAATTTAACAATAAATGGCTGAAAAGCAATGTACTGTAAAGGTCCAGTGTGTAAGAATTAGGGGGATCTAATGTCAGAAAATGTCAGAAATGGAATATGATATTCATGAGTATGTTTTATTTATGCTATGATCACTTCACCTCACCGCTAGATGCCACTAAATCCCACTGATCCTTTAAAACAGCTATAATCAATTATTTTTATACTATTAATGGATCACATGACTTCTTGTATGCAAAAGGGGTCACTTGTAGTGAAGAGCCAACAGAGAACGATCACTGAACTTTTGTAAGTTCCCTCGGTTCTTTGAAACGGTCAGAAGTTTGTCTTTTTTTCAGTGAAACAGCTGTGAAACAAACTGTATGCTACATGGCCAGCAGCAAACAACCAACAGCTTAAATTAAGAACTAGACGGTGAACAAAATGCAACATTTAGCAGCTAAAAAGTCAAATATTTCACTAAGAGCTAAAAGGAGGGTGAATATTGGACTTGAATGCTAACACTGGTCCTTGTCTGTCTGTAGATGTTTGCTGACAAGATCACCTTATCAACTTAAAGGGTAATGATATGTTTTAGATTTTATTTAGATTTCTCATTACACAGAATAAACACTGTCCACATCAGCAAAACAAACATTCACAATCTTAACAACAAAACAACACGAGACAAAAACACAACAGAAGACCGCAGGCTCAACATCTGTATTATTGTATCTGATCAACTGAAAATATGTTGAGTGTAAATAAACATACACGTACGTATAACGTGTAGCTGCAGTCCTACTTTTTAGATAAATAAATCAAATATGTCTGGTATTTGTTCAGCCAGGTTGCAAAGGACACCAAGTCCACTTACAGACACGTGACACATTTTGACACATGAAACTTTGTTGTGTTTAATTTAATTTGACAGCCTTCTGTAGAATTCTATCACAAAACATCATTTTGGTCGTTTACTGCACAATAACATCCTATTTAAGAAGTGAAATAATCACTTGAGTATAAAATTAATTTACCACATCTGGAAGGTGCTGAAAAAGCAGGAAAATGCACCTTTAAAAATCTTGTTTGACTTTGGAGAAGGTGGCGGTGCCCTGGTCTGTAACCAGAACTAACTGATTTTCAGACTCTTGATTATTTACACAATCTTATCACACATATTTTATATGATCAGAGGGCTCGCAGAGCTGCAAACCTCCTCTTTTCATCTGCAAATGCTCCTTTTCTACTTTATATTTAGTGGTGTTTACATGTGTGCGTTAAACATTTTTCTCCCACTATCTTCCCTTCTCTGTGTAACATATAGACACATACAGAGCGAAGTGGAGAGGAGGCAAGCAGCACGCCAGACAGACGGACTGCCTCCCCCCACCATGCCTATAATAACCTCCTGGTGTTGGAGCAGACTCTCTGAGAGATATCCTTGAGCCTCACCTCCATCTCTCTAACAGGTCACGCCGAGATCCAGGAGATAGTGAGCTATAGTTAAGGTCCAGATCTGCTATCTGGACTTGAGTGATGGAGGAAACCATGTGGCGACATGTTTATTGTCACCCAGATGGTCCACAATGCAGTGGCTTGGCGAGCCACATCCGTCCCTAATATAATTCATGGGGTGGCACCATTGTGGGGTGACTGATAAGGCCTTCACTTAGCCCTGCACTGGTCACTTGTCTCAAGGAGACTCCAAAGAAACTTCACTCTGTACAAATGGTGGCCAAAATATCTAATCCCACCAAGGGTTGCACTTTAGTGCTAAAACTTGTAGCGAGGTTACACGGCTGAGAAAGGCCATTTATAATAGGAGAATTCTCACTTCACCATTTGGCTCCTTGGAAGAATTCTTATTTAGACAGAAAAAAGCAATTTCTTGTGAGAAAACAGTGCAGGAAATGTAGAGTAGATGAAAGAGACTAGAATAACTCAGCGCGAGCCCACCCAGACTGGGACTCATAGGCAGCCGTGGCTGTCCAAACAAAATTAGGCCTCCAGAGTCTTTCGCCTTGGCATGTCAAAACATTTTGGCACCTTCAACTTAAAGAATTTCACTCTGCAGTTAAAAAAAAAAAGCTGAGAAAATGTTATTCTTACAAATTATTAAATTGTGGTGTGTTTGGTGACATTTTGAAGGCAAAGGACGCACATCAAACACACAATTCAGCGGCGGGAGGTTAAATGGAACCAAATGCACCAGTTGTCCCAGAAGAGAACAATGTGGTCACTGATGAGCGAGATCACAGGAGATCAGCTCGGTGTTGCGGTGACTCTTTAAATCTGTTTCCCATCAAACCATTGTGGTTCAGACTCTCCGGAGAAATTTTCCCTGACAAGAAAAATACGTATAACTGCATAAAGATATTTAGAAATCTGTTCGCCATTATCATAGCGTGTTATTACCCCGACATGACTCATAAATGTGCTGTTTCACATTGTTTATAACCACTAAGATTTTCACACAGTTTTCAATACCTTGCAATTTGTTGAATTTCTTTCGGTAACACTATGAGGCCCGTGTCTATAATGCATCATAAACATGCGTATAATGAGCTATATTGTGGTTATAGTAATGTATAATTATAGTTATACACACTCATAAATATGCAGAATGCTTTGTAATAATAATCATAACACAATGTGAGGCCCATGTCTATAATGCATCATAAACATGATTATAATGCATTATACTGTGTACTGTAGGAATGTATTATAACTGTGTATTCTAGTTTTAAGCACTCAGAAATATTAAATATATACTTCTTTATTATGGTAATCATAACACACTGTGAGGCACATGCCTATAATGCATTATGAACATTCTTATAAGGTGTTTACTGTTTACATTGCTTATAACTATGTGTAATTCTAGTTATAAACACTCATAATTATTCACAATGCTTTGAAACAACAATCATAACACATTAAGATGCTCATGTCTATAATGCCTTATAAACACACTTATAATGCCTTATACTGGGCTTATAACAATGTGTGATTATAGAAACATTCATGAATATTCATTATGCTTTATAACAATAATCATAACACATTATGAAGGATTTTATAATGACTTACAAGCACATGTAGTATAATTCTTCATTGCTGGTCACTCACTGACATTTCTGGAAATGATCATAGTGTTGTAACTCTCATACATCATAACCATTTTATAATACATTATAATCATTGTTATAATGCATTATAATGTGATAGTAAGTCACTTTAAGTTGCTTTAAGTAAAGTAATGAAATTCATGAGGTGTAGGCAGACGTAATACATTACAAGCTGGTTATGAATCACTATAAGTGGTCATTGTTTGCTTTAAGTTAAGTTAGTGTTGAACTTGAGAGTGCATTTCCTTATAATCACAGAAAAGAAAACCCTACAAATTCACAGTGGAATTATCCTGTCATGTGACTGTTAATAGGTATCTTCAAGTTGACTGTAAGAGTATATGTATCCTCGAGGTAAACTGTAGATTCTGTATATAAGGTGCAGGTACTTCAGTACACAGAAAGTCTGCCTGGAGAAATGATTGTTGGCAACAGACACATCCACGTCTGTACCCACCAGGCCCTTCACAGCCATCTCATATATTTCACCTGATAAATATTCACATTCTCCTCGTCTTCCTTTATCACCCCTTCACCCTTTCAGTATCACCTTTTGATTGTTTCCCAGCTATTGCTGCGTTAACAAAACACAAAAATACAACAACAAAACACACCCAGCAAAAAAAATAGAAACACCTGCTCTGATGCAATGCGGTGCAATACAGAAGTCCTGCGATGAATACTTCCCCACTTTAATTGTTTGTGTATTGACTGAACAGGCACAATCTCAGGCTATATTTGTGATGCAGTTTTATTTAACTACTTCATTTTGCGAGTGTTTCTAATGATTTTTCTACTTAAT
>JAJHUR010137613.1:0-26531 GCA_027495735.1 Lutjanus campechanus | reverse complement strand
GGCTCCAGTGTTTTCATGATGTGTGAAGTAAGGGCCACCGGTCTATAGTCATTTAGTTCAGCTGAACATTTTCTTTTTGGTACCGGGACAATACAAGATGTTTCCCACATAGCCGGTACCCGCCCCAGCTGTAGACTCAGGTTGAAGATTTTATGAAGAGGTTGACACAGTTGGGCAGCACAGTCTTTAAGCAGCCTTGGACACACACCATCTGGGCCAGCTGCCTTACCAGAGCAAAGTCTCCCGAGCTCCAACCTCACCCCTGTCTCTGTGACAAACAAGGGTGGAGGAACAGGTGTGTGAAGAGGAGTAGCTGCAGTCGCGGAAATGTACCCTTGTGGAGGAGGAGGTGGAGGCGGAGTCATGATGGAGATGCCCAGATGTTGTTGAAGAGGAGCCATGGTGGAGGAACACACTTGTGGTGGAGGAGGAGGAGGAGCCATGATGGAGATGCCCGGATGATGTTGAAGAGAAGACATGGTGGAGGAACACACTTGTGGAGAAGGAGGAGGAGGAGGAGGAGGAGGAGGAGCCATGATGGAGATGCCCAGATGTTGTTATTATACAGGAAAAGATTTAAAGTAACATAATAAAAATCAGTTACAATTAATCAGGCCTGACTCAGTTAAAACTGGTTTACAGCAGTTCCCTGTGGAGAAAATACACGTACCTCACTGTTGGTGCCTCCGCCGTCTTGTGAGCGCCTTGTGGACGATTCTCCTGCTTCTCTGGTTCCCCGACTCTTCTCCTGTCTGCTTCCTGCTTGTTTGTTGCCTTGGACTGCATACCTACCTGGCTCTCGACCCTCTGCCTGCCTGACAATGTCTCTCACCTGCTCCTCATCTGCAGACGAACTGTACTGTGAGTACAAGCCTGTCTCAGACATCCTGAACTCACCTGCTCCCTGGTTCGGCTCACTCGTCCATGAGCCCCCGGGTCATATCCCCGCCACAGCAAGTCAGAGACTCTGTTTATGAACTGAACTGCCATTTTGCCTGCCTGCGGTTTACAGCGTCTACCTGTGGTGAAAATAAAGGTAATTACCAACTGCCTTTGTTGTACTGTGTGCTGCACTTGGGTTCCAACCATACCAGTCACACAACAACAATAAAACTACAACATAAGATACAACAACACACGTGCTTCTCATAGATCTTATTTCTTCCCAGAAACTTTTAACTGATGAATGTTCCCACATAATGTGTTAAAAAAAAAAGAAAAAGAAAAAGTCCCTGTTTGATTCAGATCCCACATGGTGCAGTTTGAAGAAGTGGTGATATTCATCGTGAAACGTTATGATTTGGGTTTCTGGATGAACGAGGGACATTCCCGAAACTCTGGGCGAGTCTTTGTTCCGTACTTTTACGATCACTAATGGACTCTGTGTTTATTCTAACAATGTATTGTAAATTACAGAGACATGTCCTTTATTTTATCCTGACAGTTTATTAATTAAAACCATCATGTTTCCTGTCACACAGAATATTTGCAGCCTGTAATGCAGAACATAGTTGCTAAGGGGAAAAAAGGAATAAGATGACAAATTGTTTCTCTCAATTCCTGAAACCTTCTTAAAGCAGTATCATTCATAATTTATATTTAGGGGTGGAACTAACAATTATTTTCCACCATTGATTAATCTGCCAATTATCCTCATTATTAAGTCCATAAAAATAAAGATAAAATCAAATCAAAATTGAAAAACTTTGCTTGCTTCCTTTGTCCAACCAACAGTTCAAAATCTTTTACAAATGTTTGACATTTTTTTGCTTGAAAATCAGTGACATATTGAAGTGATTATCAAAATAGTTTTAATTGTCTTTAAATCAACTAACCCATTAATCTCTTAGTCACTGTAGCTCTAAATGTATTATGTTTAATCTTCAAGTCTTTGTTTGTCTGAGACAATTTTCCCCTTGTGCACGATGAAGTTAAAGGCAGCTGCTGTGAAACAAAGAAAGTGATCCGATGAGAAATGTGCAGACACCAATCAAATGAAGAAATAACTAATACTCTGGCGCACACGTGGCTCAAAGCAATAAACCAAGCCCAGACTAAAAGGGCAGTTAAACAGACAAACGCAACATTTTTTCCAACCTCAGCATCTTTGAAGGACTCAAGGATAATTTCTCTGTTTTATTGCTATTTTTTGCATCAGTAAAACCTGCAATTTAAGATAATGCAATCCTGTCATTATATTTCTTTTCAAGCTGGGTTCCAGGGTGCTTATTTAATGTTTTTTTTCCGGTACTGTAGAGGCTCATTTACAGATGCCTGATAAAACTACACATAAACACACAGTTTACAAAGTCACTAAAAAGATGACAGAACTAAGTTTGTGCTGTTTTTCCATTTAGTATTTTCATTCACATTCTTAGGTTTCATTCATTACACTCAGACTCTTACTACATTTTCTCAGAGCTCCACATATTCTCATGATTTATTTCCTGAACAACAGGATATAATATAGTATAATATACAGCAGGCAGCCTCAGTGTTTTCAGGCCGAGTACCTGTTAGCTGATAGAGAGACAGAGCAAGGATCCCTTACTTATACTGTATTGAATATTTTCAGGTCTTCTCTCGTTGCTGTTACCCATAGCTGATGAGTGAGTATGGCTAATGTTAACTGTGTTAGCCTCACCTGCTGCACTTTCGTTGGTGGTTTGTCAGGTGGAGGGTATGTCAGAGTGTCTTGCTCTTTAATAATAATACTAATGATAATAAGACATTATTTTATTTGTATAGTGCTTTAAAAGTCATTTTACATGGTAAAGAAAAAGAAAATATGGAACAATAAGGCAGTATATATTAGCATAGAAGTAACATCAACTAGAAAACAGTGGAAAGAGATATCAGTATAAAAACAGGCTAAGAACCAAGAGAAATAAAAAGGCGATGGGCGGCGTCCAAAGAGGTTACAAAAGATCCACTGTGGCTCATGGGAGTGTCTGTGCACTTGAGATAATAACACAGCTAATTGGCTGATATGTGTCTGTAATACGTAGCTAACTAGTTCACCATCGTGGAGAGATGCTGCAGTTATTTAGCTGGTTAGCTAGCTCACATGATGAGGATTTTGTCAGTGTAGAGTAAATTATTATTATTACGGTCCTTGCCCCAAACAGCCTATTGGATTTGCTCGGATTATTATTTTATTTCTTCTTCTTATTTTTTTTCATCTTCTTCAATCACATTTTTTGGGGAATTAGTTGTAGTGAAAAATTTCATCTGATATAGTTTTTGGTGGTGGCAGCTTTAATTAATATTATACTGTTTTATCTTTGCTAATAATTAGTTGGATTCAAGTTAATGCTTATTTTAATTTTTGGAAAAAAAATCAAACAATAATTTGGTGCCCTCCTTGCAATAACTTTGAGGCCTCCCTAAGGGTTGCAAACCCCCTGTTGAAGACCCATGACATACAGTCTATGAAGTACTGTGTACTGTAAGGCTGACAAAAAGTATCAATACTTTGATACCAAGTGTTTATAACAATTACACATTTGATAATATCAGAAGCACCGAAGCTACATTAAAAAGACATCTAACTGCTCATTTAAGACTTCAGTTCAGTCTGTACTGTCATGTTTGAAATTTGTCTTGCTGCACAACCAGACAGTGTTCAGTGATTTTTCTGTACTGGCACTGTGTGCAGATTTTACAATATGCAATATGTGATATTGTTGTCAGTGAACTGTAATATCGTAGCATAATGTATGTGTTGAATAAGTAAATTAATGAACATTCATGTGTCCTGTTCAGGTTTTGTGTGCATGTGTTTAATGCATCTCCAGAGACTTCCAGATTGAATAAAGGTTAAATTAAAAAGAAATGCTGCTTATATGTTTCTCACATGCGGATAATAAACATTTTAATTTCAGCTGCATACATCAGACAGTGTTTATATTACTCATACAAAATACATTATTAAAATGATTATTTTGCATGTGCAAAGAATTATTTTGCCTTTGAAAATGTTAGCAAATGTATCACATGTATTGCTCCTATTTTCATTCCTTTAAAATAAAAATAAAAAATCAGTTATAACTGTCTATTTTTAAATCTCAGCCATTAATTCATCCAGCTGACTGGCTGCAGTCTGAACAAGTTCAGCCCCACACGGAAGTGCTCTGAGACAGCATTGCCCCCAATTCCTTTTGTCCGGCCCACTTTTCCTGAACAACTCCCCTGATTGGTCCAAACACCACCCACTCCTCTTCTCATTGGCTGCACGCTTGACTTTGTCACTCCGCCATTGGCCGGCTGTGTGTGAGAGCCCTCAGCCTGCTTTGTGCTGCTGTCTGGCCAGCAGCAGGGGTCTGTAGAGTGGGAGGAGGGAGAGAAAAAGCCAAAAGAAAGGACAGAATGAGAGCAGAGGGGCTGAGGGGGGTGAAAGGACCCATCTAAAAAAGAAGATAGGGACAGAGAAAGGGGGGGAGACAGAGGGAGGAACAGAGCCGGCAGAGAGGCAAGAGAGAGAAAAAGGGGGAGGCGGGAGTGGAGAGGGTTACCTCATCCAGAGCTGCTAGTGCTCACGGTTGCAGGGGGAGAAGTTGTGGGAAAGTAAACAGCAGAGGAGAATTCCAATCTGCTTTCTGAACACTTGCAGCCCTCGCAGGAGACCATAAAGATGAGTGTGCCGCTGGAGCCGGCAGCGTGGTAAAAACTGAGAGTTTATGGGAGGTTACCGGGATTAAAGGGTCACCAGGGAGTGCCTGAAGCTTCTCGGAGGACACACTACTGAGGACAAGGAGGTGAGAGGCGTCTATATTTGTTGTCCTGGTAACACTCTTTCCTTCTGTCTCTCCTCTTTCTCTCAGCACGGCGGTTAGCATGTTGCAAAGACAGCAGCTTTGTCCGAAGGGGGCCATTGATGGAGTGGAGTTGTGGGGTGGGAGTGCTGGTTTGTGCCTCTGTGTCTCAGCTTATAGGGGCAGCTGAGGAGGAGAGGATGGGAAAGGCAGATACCCGTGTGGCCCTTTGGCAGAGCACACACCATCATGGACAATTAAACCTGAGCCGGCGGGGGCTGCGGAGCGGTGAGGCCTTGTTATGATAGCAGCAGTTCCTGAGATGGACACCACAGGGAAGGATGAGTGAGAGATTGGCAGCTCATCCCTGGACCCACACCTCTGGACGGCTGTTTTTTCAGCAGCCTCTTTTTCTGCACCGCTCCTCCGATGCCTCGGGCTATAAAAAGAGATTCCCTGGCCCCGGCCCGGCCTTAACCATTCCAGTTTGACGGTTGCTTCCCGGAGTACAATAGCCCCTCCCTGGATGGATTTCACGCTGCCTCTATACTAGAATAGAGAGGGGGAGTTAGGGAGCAGAGGGGTGATGAGGGGGGGAGCAAAGGGACCTCTGACCAAGTAATTTGCATGTGGGTCTAGGGCACTGTTTCTGCCTCACTTGCCGGATGTCCAAGTCCCCGTTTTTTTTTTTTTTTTAAAGAAACTCCATGGACTCACTGTATCGGATTTTTGTCTCCTTAGTCACAGTCCAGCACTTCCAACAGACATTAACAATCCATGCATGCATGGCCTAAAGCTCCCACAAAGACCTCTCTATCAATGGGAACCTTCTCCATTTGCCTCACATTTACCCATGAAAACTTGCGCCCAGTGCAGTCATATGTACACATCCAAGGCCTTGGTGTTCCAGTACACAATCAGTCACTTGATAGCGGTGACACGCCTGTCAAATGTTTACTGGTAGACTGTATTACACTCTGGCTACACTCCTCTGGGAATGTCAGATAATTAACTACAAAGAGGATTTCAGGGATGTTTGGAGGTTGAGACTTATCTACAGTATTTTGTTTGCACACTCGCATCTCGTTGGCGAAACATGACTTATTTCCTGTCAGCTCTCCTAACAGATATAACAGACTCAAACTCCACCAGGGTTCAATATTAACCATGGCTGATAGCCATGAAAATTTACTTTGTGGCCACCAAATATTCCATGTAGGTAGCTCCCTGTGTCCAAAAAGTTTTATCCCGAGAATCCGATTTATAATTAAGGACAAAATGACAGATCCTGAGAAGATTTGGTGACTTTACTCCTGCATCTTGCAGATGGAACCCAATTTTAAACGCAGTCAGGGGCTGGGATTTCAGTGGACTGGGGAGCTCCGGTCATGGTTTTTATTTATTTATTCATTCATTTATTTTTTAGTTTTTTTCTACTTTTTCTTCCTCCCCTAATAATTTCATATTTATATACTTATTTTAGTTGTAAGGACTGTGTTCCTCTTGTGTTCTTGCATTGTTTTTTATATGGAAATGAGACATGGCAATATCCCTTGTTCTGTAACCCTTTATCATCAGGCTTCGCAATGAAAATATTTGAAACAAAAAGTTTTACCCCCGTGCCGCGAGCCCTCGCCACCTCAAAGTTTAAGTTCCACAAATATCCCGATTCCTTTGTGCAAGAAGGGCTGGGTATCGAGAACTGATTCCAAATAAGAATCAATTTCAAAACTGTTCCCAAAGAAATCATTAAGACATTTTAATTTTGACCCTGCTTATCAATTCCTACACAAAATTCACTCATGCTTGTTTCAAATTTTACCTTGTACACCCACCGTATATCAACCCAGTTATCTGTCTGTGCTTATAGACATGTGAGTTGAATGCATGCATGTCTTGTTAAATAGTGACTCTAGCATTATTCTCGGTTGACCTACTCAGCTGTTGCTTACTTACTTGACTAGCAGGTCAATAACACAAATTGTGTGTGTTGTAGCAATCACCTCAATTGAGCAAATGCTAGGCTGGATAACAGATTAGAAATTAGAGTAAAGTAGCCTTAGTAAACCCAAAAATATAAAAGAGACCACCACTGTAACAGTTAACCAAGTTTAACTTAGCTCAGTGTTTCTGCTGGTAACATTTATCGGTGGTAAACAGTTTCACACAACTCTGCAGGGGGACACTTAAAGAATCATAATCAGGAACTGTTAAGAACCAAAATCGATGAGCAGAATCAGAGTTGGAATCAGAATCGTTAAAACCAAACACATCCTAACCCTCAGAATAATCCAACTCGAGCTGCTAATGCAGTCCTGACAGAAGAGCCAGAAACACAGAAGTTGGACTTTGAAAAAATGAAACAGAAACAAAACTTTCAGAGTGAATGGACGCAGGAGTTTAGTTGAGAAGTCAAGCTCGTCTAGCTCGAAACGATAGGCTTCATGGAAGAACCACTTGTATGAACAGATTTCTTCTGAAGAGGTCTGTATGAGTGATTCAGAAGGACTTGTCACATTCACCAATTCACTCATATTTTGAATTTTCTTTCAGGTGCAAACACAGTTTAGTCTTCAACACCTGTCATAGTGGTCATGTGCAGTAAGTCTGCTGTTGTCCAAACCAATGATTTTCACTAATGACCGAGTGTTTCATCACTTAGAAGCAACTTTGAGTTTGAAAATCCTAAATTACACTTAATAATTACCTACCGTCAGGCTGAATCTGCACATGCAGGTTTATGCAGCTCGCTGTCCGGAGAAACATCCTCTGCTGCAACACCATCTAGAACTATTATGGCATGTATTTTTCGTCCATCTTCATCTTCATCTTGACCCCCTCCTCCTGTTGTAGTCATTAATCACCTTGCTATGGCGAGACGTTTTTTCATATCGAGACCTTTCTACTTTCTAGGGGGTAACATGACATTAACAGCATTCATTTTCCCCATTTCTTGGCTTTAGCAGGTCTCTTAATTTCACCGCTGATGCTGTTAAAATGACATGACTTTGCTTTATGGATCTCTTAAAAGCAGGACTCTGAACTCATAAAGTTCTTCTCTTTTCTCCTTGATGCCATTTTCACGCAAGAACACTTCCTAACATTTAGGGCAGGAAGCATAACCTTATACAGTATTGTTGGGGTGTTAATTATAATTATAATTTACAAGTCTCATGTGCATGCGCAGGCGGATCATTCACAAAGTTATCTGAAGTTTCGAGCCTTTGCTGAATCTGACGTGGCACAGTCACGGAAGCCAATTGTACAGCGAAAATTAAAATAAGAGTACAAAAAATGTTCTTGCATGAGGACACTTATCTTCAGGAAAGACTACGTCACAATTCATGAGAGAAGTGGACAACACAGGTGCCACAGTTAAAGAAGGCTGTTGTGTTGTGTTAAATTGCCTTTTCTGTATTGTTTTTACTTAATGTTTGGGCCAACAAAAATGTACTTGGCCACAAAATTTAGGGTCTCTGTGGCCTGTGAGACCAGTGATTAAAGATATTAGCATCTATCCCTGATAACCTGTTATCATCAGCTAACATCTTGAGCTTCGTCGTACATTGAATTGTAGGAAAATTTTAATTTGGCTGATGTTAAAAGCAAGTCTGACACTTCCTGAAGACTGACTGAGCACTTTCATTCAGGAGTATATTTTCATATGTGACATCTGATTTGACTGGCACATCAAAGATCACTGATAGCGAAAGCAGGTTTTGCTACCTGAGGCTACACAATAGCTAACATCAAATAAACTCAACGACTGATGCCAAAGGCAGCAACTAACTGTGGGAATCCAAGAGTTTGGTTTCCAGGAACATAATTGTCAGGCTGTTTACACGTTTTAGATCTGTGTAAGTGTACTTCAAATATCTATTGTTGTATGCAACTCTGTGGTCCCAGGGGTGGATGTTGTAGTGATAAAAGAGCTACACTGGAGTAAGATCACACTGAATTTAGTAGAGGAGGAAGCTAATGTCTCCTCAACATTCAAAGGGAACTTTGAGGTGGAGCTCTGGAGCTTTGACTTGAAATGAGAAATAGATTCAACTCAATGTGGACTTTCGTCTGATGGTGTGTGTCCACAGGGGTGTTTTTGGTTTTGCCGCTTCCCAGCATTGGACAACTGAAGGATGCACTGACCAACATCAGGCTACATCCCCCCGTAACTGAACAAACACTTCCTGGTTGCACCTGATTGGATGAACACTCATTTGTGGCCTACCAGATTCCAAACTGGACCGGCATGGCAGCTTGTTTGGAAATTCTCACTTATATTATGACAATAATTCACCAAAATGTGTTTATCGAAACACCTTAAGCGAGAAATAAGCCATGCAGTTCCTGAGTCTATCTTCATTTTCAATTGACAGCAGTTAGTTTAAACATTTTTTGGGAGTTTCCAGAGGCAGCGGGTTGCAATGGAAGCCTCAACTGTATGAACACCAGAAGCGGCGCCCCGTCTTTGGACATGCACTGCACTGCTGCTTACATAGACAATGAATGGGAAGCATGCTTATGACAGATCCTGTGGACACCGTCAATCTTTTGTATCTCTAATATGCACAAGTAACAAATCCATCATACAAGATCATTACATAAACTAGAATCAATACTTCAAAAGTGCCTTCCTGCAAAATATTTAATCTCCCTGGTGGTGAAATCTTTATTCTTTATTGAGCTTTGAGCAAACACTGAACTTTTGTGGAAGTCAGGTGGTTAAAAAGACAATGTGGGACAGATTTTTGATGAAATTATGAAATTTATGCAATAAAAACAATTAGTAGTGAAAAAAAGCATCATCTGTGCTGTAAATTACACTAATTTAATACACACTGTAAAGGTGAGGTAATGGATGCCAACTATTTTGGGAAACTGGGGACCAATTCTTAGCCTTTGTTTGACAGCAGTGACGACCAGTTTTTAACATAAAAAGTAGGGACAGCAAACAGCGAAATGTGCAAAATATTCTACATTTTCATGGTTGTTGCATTAGTGATATTTAAATACTGCAGTTACAGTCGACACCACAAAGGCATCTGTTTTTGAGACGATGGTGGAGCAAATTAAGATGTTTGACTGTGGGGTGAAAAGTTCAACTTATCTGTCAACATCACAAACAAATGTAGTGTATAAAAGTAGAGATGATGGACAAGCTGATGTTGGTGTCACCTGAGGGACCTACAGTCTAAGACTTTAATGCTGAAAGGCCAACATATCTGTGGTGGGGCCATAAAACCAAAAATGGAAAGGGAGAGAACAGATGAACAAGCAACCAGTGACTTACTGGATTCATTTCTGTCAGATCTGTGAAGAACAGCTGCACAAATGGTATTTTTCTTTATTTAGCAGAAATTGAAGGTGGATGCGTTAACTGATCACACTTAAGATTCAATTTATGCAAATTATCAGATAAAAACACAAACTACAAAGACTTTTGTTGAGTTACTGTAAAAAAGCTTTTAAACAATCTCGTTGACATATAACGTACTTTTAAGTTTCGGCAACCAAAAGCTGATGCCTGGTTGCCAGGCTGGCAGCCACTTGTTGACTGTTGAGCTGTGTCCATGTGTCATGGGGAAAGCTGAGTCTGTGAAAACAGTTGCATTGAGTCTTCTGTTGCTCTGGAGAAGCTGAGTCAGGTCTGAGAAAATAACCACAATGACATCTCGGTTTGGGTTTGGAACCTGGAATTGTGGAGTTTGAAAGGAGCGGGCATGAACCAGGCAGGGAGCGATTATCTATTTGTTGCACTTGGGCTAAAAAAAAAGAAAAAACACTTTTCTTTTTTTAAAGTCTGACACTGTGGGGCCAAAATGGAAACCCCCCAACATCCCTCATCATCTGCATAATGCTGTTGACTACAATGTGACTGTCTTTAGTGTCTGTCTGTTTACATTTTGGCAAACTGGAACCATTAAAAGTTTGCAGAATTAGCAGTTCTTTTTTGCAATGTACCTATGGATGTTCTGAAAACCAGTAGTGTTGTAGTGGGAATCCCTTTAAACTTGGTATTTTGCCTGGATGGGTGCGGTTTTGCAGGATGAAGCAGTGCATGTTTCAGTGAGCTCCATGACTGTCTCAGTCTGTGCTCTGAGAATATGAAAAAAGTTGGACTGAGTGGCTGGTTTTATTTCTAAAGCTTTGAAAACGAGACAAACTGGACTGAATAATACACATGTACCATATGAGATCAATTTATTTGATATTTGAAAACCTTGTGGGTCCGTTTGGGCAAGATACTACTCGTATCTATCTATATATACTACTAGTATATTGTTGTTGCTGGACATAATTTAGTCCATTTTGTCAACATATTTTATCACTGTTTATTACATGGCTTTGTTAAAAACTCTACTCTTATTGGTCAATTGCACTAGTATAAGGGATGTTATTTCTGTATAGCAGACCACTGCTATGAATAACAGACTGTTGCTATGGACACAGTTGTGATCGGAGACTCTGGAGGAGCAATAAAATCATGTTTAAATCAAGAAAAACATTCTTAAATCAATATTTGGGGTCAAATTATTGATCGTTTTGGTAAGTAGCCATGTGATACATGAGATAATGCTCAGTGAGCAGGTCAGTATTGTGAAATAAACCCCCTCCAGATGAGAAAAGACCCTTCCACTTCGCGTGGGGGTTATTTCACAATGATGACCTTCTCAATGTACATCATCCCTTACTAAAGTTCAGGGGTGTATTTTTGGGTAAAGCGAAGTAAACTCAGTTTATTCACCTCTTTGAAATAAAGGCTGAAAGTTTACTCATCTATTTTCAAACGTATCAATCAAAGAGAGGAAACAAGGAGAGTAAACCACAGTTTACAATAAACTACAATTTACCTACCTATTTATTTTCCACTACAGTCCTGATTAAGTGATATTTTTCAGTTTGACATTATGATTTTCATTTTGAGAATTCATCTACAGTCAGGTAAAAGTCTCTTGAAAACCTGCAGTCTAATGTCTAATGTTAAGTGTCGGCAACAGTACAGAGACAAAAATCTAAATGTGTCTTTGTAAACTGATGACCACAAAAAGTGGAAAATCATCTCTGCTTGAAGTCAGAGTTAGGCGTGAGCTGTCTTGTATGTTTAATCTTGAGGTTAATGCAAAAATTAGGTTAATAAACAACTGTTTGTGTTGGGGTTTTGCTGGCTTGTCCAGAAAGTCATGAGACAACACAGGGTGAGTTGGCAAGAATGTGCATACCAAGTTTTTAGGGAGTCCTGTGGTGTAGCAGTGCCTGGAGAAGTGGGTATGCTCTGAATTTATGCCCCCATTATTATTATTTTTTTTAAAGTGGACCGTCCAGCAAAGGATAAAAGCTCTGTGTTATAAGCGGTGACATGTCAGAGTACTCTTGCATATTTAGTTCACCTAAAAATGGGCCAGCAGTATTTGCACGCTGTCACTTAACCTCTGCTGCTTGAATTCAGGAAGTAAAGGTCATTTTGAAACTATTATCAGCCAGACAAGAGGTGCAGATTTCAGCCTGCTGACTAAACAGTCAGACAACTACAGAACTGTGCATTTTGAGTGAATGATTTCCTACGGCCATCGTCCACACATGTAATTTGGATAACTACTCTCTCCTCATCTTGTAAGTAGCTTGTGGGGCCAGCAGTTACTTTGGTAATCTCTTGTAACTCGGCACGTAGCTGAATCAGGTTTCCAGCTTCCTTGATTGTTGTATCTTCCAGTAAAGAGCAGTCAGTGAATACTGTGAATACTGTTTCAACTGTAGACCAACAATGGGACCAACAATTCTTGCTTGTTGTTTACCATCTAATGATGACAGGTCAGATTTTTCAAGTAGCAGTGACTGTCGCAGATCGTGAGCAGCCATTTTTTATTCAGTGCACAGTACACGCACTGCACAGAGGAAGCACTTATTTCTAAGTTTCCCTTAAATTTTCATCTAAGGATTCCTTAGGAAAAAAATAACTGTAAATCACCCTAAGGATTTCCTCAGGGTGATGGCCTTTCAAACCTTTCAAACCTTTCAATTTACTTGCCCTTAGCTACTTAACTATTCCCTTATGTGTTGCTAGAGGATTCTTAGTGACCATTTTCATCAGGAGCCATAACAGTCCCTTAAAAGATTTGTGGAGAAGAAGATACCAAAGCATATTTTCTAAGGTGTGGAAAACTAATTTTTCTTTTTGTTCTTTTCTTTATTGTTCATTTTGGAGAAACTGGCAAACAAAGGCCAACTAAAGGTGTTTGCTAAGCTAGTTAACAACTGGCAATAATGCTGCCTAGCAACATTAAAGAATGTGGGGGAAGTGTAACTATGGCAACTGGAATGCCCATGTGCTGTATTTTGTCAGTAACTGTTGTAAAAGCCTCAGTCTAAACACTAAGGCATGGGGACAGCCTAAGAGGATTTATGCAACACTACTAAGTGAACCCCTCAGCTTAGGGAAATATTTTGCTTACAGGACAAAATTAAGTGTAAAATTAAGGTGGTTTATTATAGTGAAACATGGCTCTTTTTTGTGAATATGGAAATGAAGCGTCACGAGTTGACAGTTCAGTCTGATATCGGGCTAATCGTGACTAGCAGGAGGAAGAAAAATTCAGGGCAAGTTAGACCATCTTTCTTAACCTTGACACCCACACCAGTTTCTCCTCAATCAACTGAAATTTGTTTTAAGGTGGACACGTTTGGGTTTATGAGCGCTGATGCTGCTTTGCTTTCCTCTGTCACCTCTGATAACAAGGCATTAATACACCCTGAAAGCAAACACTTTTCTGTTGCTGTGGAAGGTGCAGAAAGAAGTGTGTTTGTACAGCCACTGAAGACAAAGTTCACAGCAGACAGGACATTTTCCCACCACGTGCTATGTGATGCTGTTTATGTCTTTGTGTCTTGGTGCTTGTCACATGGTGTATAGAGCTTGTATGATCAAACTGTGGTGAATTCAAGGAGGTATAGTTGTAACGGCCTGTGTTATGGACAGAATGTGCTGAATTGGTATTGGTATTGGATAACCCAGGCCCACCTGATTTTCTCTGTGCTCACCCACACTGTGATTTCAGCCTCCACTCCTGCTTGGAACAGCTTGTTTGCAACAGACAGTGTCGGCCAGAGTGTGCCACCATTATAAAACTAACATTTTCCAGGGGCCAGTTTGCAAATATTCCTGCTGCGACACAGATTTAATGCATGAATGTACAGTAAGGTATATTCAAGATGAGGTAAACATGTTGTTTCAATCAGAGATTTGTTTATTTATCAGGCGATTTCTACCCTAACCCTAACCATCAATCTAATGGTCGTGTTGAGAAGGGGACTCAAGACCCACAAAGATCTCACGAGAGTGGTTATTTTTACCCAAATAATGGCCTTTTCCTCACCCTAACTTAGTGTTTTTGTCCCTAAACCAGGGATCAATAACCTGCGGCTCTTTTGCTCCTCTCCAGAATTTAGTTGTTGCTGCTCCAGAGAGATTTTTTGTTTTTTTATAGCCTAAAATGGCTCTTTTAAGAGTACAGGATGCAGACCCTTGCCCTAAATCTACCCAGATCACAGCGCTGGCACATAATTAGTTTGTAAAATGTGCATAATGAAGACATAACACTTCTGGAAATCATGGGTTCCCTTCTAGACACGTCCATACCCCGAAAGAAAGATTCACTGGCAACACATGACTGAATGATGCACATCAGAGGGGATTTAGAAGAAGGTATATGCAATGCCACCTTAAAAATAAGTAGGTATATACTCCTTATACCTGCATATACCCAATACACCACTGCTGACAACTATCACTGGATCAATACTGAGAAAGCTTTAATAAATCGCAGCAGCTACTAAATTTCCCCACTGGGCATCAATAAAGGTTTATCTTATTTCATTCTCAGGAAGTTAGATGGGAGAAAGGAAGAGACTAAGTGAGATTGGGTTTTGAGATCCAGAGACACAGAAAAGTAATTGTTGATTAGTCAGCACTCATCAACATCCCAGTGAGACCGCTGCAGATACAGCTGCAGTCAGTTTGTGTTACAGGATTTATCTTTGTGTCAAATTCACTCAAAGAAATAACATTGTACACTTTATATCAAGGTGTCTGTTATAGTGTCAATAGGTAATAAGGCCCTTACAAAGTGCTTATTAATATTGACATGTGTTAATAAGACTATCTAAGTGTTAATAACGGCATAATAAGTATTTTTATTGCTAGATTATAAGACATATAAGCACTTTTAAGAAACTTTTTAGCAGGTTATAGACCGCTTAGAATTGTTAATAAAAGCCTTCTGAGTTTCTTATAATTTAGTTTATAATAGCATTACAAACATTAATTGAGTTTAACTCACTTACCTATTATGTCATTGTTAAACCTTTACAAAACCTTTGTTGTCGCTTTATTAAGATTTTTATACACTTCATTAGAAATGTATTAGCAGTTATTATCAGAAGAAAAAAAAGAAAATGATAATAATTTAAAAATAAAATCATGGGTAGCTGTTATCAAGTGCATAATAAAGGATTAATTAACCATAATAACCATTGGTCACACTTTAGATCCGGTATCATCAAAATACATAGTTAACTTTTAATGTATGCATTTGTTAACTATCAATAAATGCATAATTAAGTATATAGAAATCTTAATGTCAACACAACAACATGACATAATGGGTACAGTGTGTCAGCTGACCTAAATAAATACATAATGCTGTTATAAACAATTATAAGAAACTCATAACATACTCAAGTGTGACTGTTAACAAGCTTCTTATAAGACTGCTTATAGATGTCTTATAATCTAACAATAAACATAATTTATTATGCTGTTATTAACACTTATTAAGGCACATTAATGTTAATAAGCATCTTAAAAGGGCCTTATTACATTAACTAATGCTTATTATAAGTACCTTAATATACAGTGTTAACAAGTTTCTTGTAAGATTGCATATATACGTTGCACAATCTAACAATAAACATGTTTATTATGCTATTATTAACATGTATTAATGTTAAAAAGCATCTTATAAGGGCCTTATTATGTATTACAGGCACCTTGATATAAAGTGTTATCTATTTATTTTTATCATCTTTACTCAATAAACTAAAGCACTGTCAGGGGAACACATTGAGGACAGTCTTATCTCTGTTCAGTGTTTGTACACTGCAACACACACACACACACACTAATCCAGTATGCTATTGTGCTGTGAGCACAAATGCCAGATGGGAGGTGGAGGTTGCTCCCACTGTGTCCTTGACTAATGTGACACCAGCAGCACATCACTTCTGTTGTGGGCTGACATTACTGGAGCTGCTCTCCGCAGCAGAGGGCATGTGAAGGCCAGACGGGCTCCTGAATGAATATTGCATCCCCGAATGTCTTAACGGTGGCAACATGGCGACAAACGTTGGGTAAAAAAGGAGGAATAAACTATCTCAAATATGCATAGATAACCCTCTTATCATCCTGTGTTTACAGTGAGATATGGAACTCCACATGGCCTTTGGCTCACAGGCGTCAGAAATTCATTTAAAGTGAAATTTAAAATATTCATAACGTTCGTGATATATAATGCAATAGGCTTAGAGATTCTTCTGTGCTGTAAAATCACTGGTAGGGCAATGTTATGTTTTAGCGAGTCCATGAAATCCACAAATGCCTGTGAACAGCCTCCCACTCAGATTGTTATGTCTTTTGACAGCCAAAGAAAGACATATTCCGTCTGTTCTCAAGGAGCTGTTTGCAGTTCCTAAATTGGCAGCGTCACATTAGTATCTCTTGATAGGAAGTCCTCAGGGAAGCCTGAGTCGGAAGGAGCGCCAGAGGCAGAAACGTCTCCGCCTGGCACCGTTTGCTGTCGTCAATGGTCCGTTGGTCGCTTGTTGTCTCAGTGTTTGTGTTCTGTTTTCTGTTACGGAAAAAAAAAACAGCCTAAAGTAGCGGCAGCCTCAGTGACTTTCTGTTAGGTTTCCCAATGCTGTTTATTCAGTCGTCACCAGCTGCTGCTCGCTGCCATTGTCTGTTGATATACCCGACTGCAACTGACCGATGGCTGGGAGGGTTGTCTGCAGTTGGTCAAACACAGGAGTCTGTGAATCAGTGGCTAGAACTAAATATGCACCCCAGCAGGATCTGCAGAATCTCAGCAGAAAAAGCTTTGAATACAGTTACTGGGTCTTCTTTTTGTCATTTCGTTTCATTTCTTAAGGCAGATTACACGTCCCGACCGCTGTGTGAAAAGAAGAACAGTACAACAGGGAGCGGAGATGGAATCAGGCATCATAAAACAATTACACACAAGATCCAACGGCAGCGGAACAAAGACACAAGAATATAAAGAACACCATTAAATATGCAAATAAGAACTACTTCACTTAAGAGGAGACAAAATATAACTAAACTAAGTTTTCAGTCAGAATCTAAGTACACTGCAAATGTACACTATTAGGAATAAAAGTGCCACCTAGAACCATAAAGGGTTCCTCTACTTCCTCTCACATAGGAGAACCTATGTGTGGTTCCTGGCAGAACCTTTTATGAAGGTTTGATTTAAAACTCAACATAAAGGGTTATACCTAGAACCATCTGCAAAAGTATGAGGAGTTCTAATGGATACCCGTTTACGGTATTATGGTTTCACTCAGAATCCTCTCTGGGGGTTCTATCCAGTTTGTCCCCAGAACCCTTTTATATTTCAAGGGTTTCACCTAGAATGCACCCAAGAGATTTACTGAGAACCCTCCTGTATTCCAAGTAATGATCTATAACCAGGGGGTTCTACCAAGAACCCTTTTACATTCCAAGGGTTTGCCATGGATGTTCTCCCCCCATCCCCATCCAACAACCTTCTCTGGGGTTTCTACCAGGAACCCCTTTATATTCCAGCAGCATCATCTAGAATGCACCCAAGGTGTTCTACTGAGAACCCTATTATATTACGGTGCAAAGAACCCTTGAGCATAGAGTTCTTGAAAGAATTCAAAGACCTTTTCTGTTCTGTCTAGAATCGTTCCATCTCTACGGGTGCTAACAAGAACCCACCCAAGGGGTTCTACCATGAACCTTTTCGCATTCCAAGGGTTTTATCTAGAATGCACCCAAGAGGTTCTACTGAGAATCCTTTTATATAATGGTACAAAGAACAGAATCCTCTCTGGGGGTTCATCCAGAATGTTTCCACTCAGGGGGTTCCACCATTCTCCCGTGAACCCTTATATATTCCAAGTGCTTCATCTAGAACCAGGGCATTCTCCTGAGAAGCCTTCTCTATTTCAAGGGTTTTATCTAGAATCAAGGAGTTCTTCCTAGAACCCTTCTATATTCCAGGGGTTTTATCTAGAACCCACCCAGGTCATTCTCCTGAGAACCCTTACATATTACAAGTGTTTCATCTAGAGCCAGGGGGTTCTACTGAGAACAATGCTATATTCTAAGTGTTATATCTTGAATCAGGGTGTTCTCCCTAGGACCCTTTTATAGTCAAAGGGTTTTATCTAGAACCCACGCAGGGCGTTCTGAGAACCCTTTCATATGCCAGATGTTTTATTGAGATTTGGGGGTTCTATTGAGAACCCTTCTCTATTTGAAGGGTTTTTATCTAGAGGGCTTTCTCTCAAAAACTCTTTCACATTGTGGTACAAAGAACCCTTGACAAACACTTTCTTCATAAAATGGTTCTTTAGAAGCAAATGGTTCTGGTGAGAACCTCGTCCCATCAGGAAGAACCCTTATTTTGAAGAGTGTGTGACCTGGTGCACCATTAAAGTGAACACATGGCTCACTTTCCTCTGTAGGCATTCAACATCCCTCCACTCATTACCACATTTGGTGCACAGTGGGAGAGTTTTCAGAGCTCTATGTAGGTCAGGGACAGGGTGTGTAGGAGTTGGTTTCATCTCTATTCTGCGATGTATCTTATTTTCCCCTCAAGAATAGCTTTCACACAGCACCACTCCTGGGGCTCTTTATTTTTCTAAGCTGGAGTTTGTTTGATGGCTTGTCCAAATGCCTTCCCTCAAAGACAGTTGCTGAGTATACCTGTCATCTTCATTCTGAGGAGCACTTTTCAAGTGGAAAACTTTCAGGTTTGAGTTTTTGCATTAGTGCAACAGCAAGCCGAAGTTTAATTCGAGGCACCAGTCGTCTTGTTGATTGAAATGATGTGAAAATATCACTTATATCATGAAGGTCTCAGGCAGCTTTTGTACACCATTGAACAATCATGAGTGGTTGTTGGCTTTCGTCTGTGGAGGTATAACTTTCAACGAAGTCTTACACTGATGCTTTCTAAGACACCGATTCAAAGAGGATGCTGCTTTCTTCGGGCCAATTCCTGCATTTTTCTACAAGTTCTAAAAGCCATACCATAATGTGCACAGCCACGGCCCAGATGACCTGTGAGCTAATCAGCACTGCAGTGACGAATGAAAGAACAATGCTTTCTTAGGCTGAACAGAAGCCCCCCCCCCCCCCCCCCCCCCCCCGCCCCCCCCCCCACAAAAGAGTCTTTGTTGATTTGACCAACGAATGGGCCGACTGGAAAAACTGTGTTTGTGGCACAGAGGAGGCAACTGGGTCCAAAGGCTGCAGTGGCATATCATGCTTGTAAACAGGCAGAGGATTGATTTTTTGCAGAAAGTAGCAGTGTTTGCTTCAGATAACTTTTTTATTTTCACTGTATTTAAAGTTCCCCTGGAAGTACTTTTGGTTCTGCACCACAGATGGCAAAGTAACGGTCAGTTCACACTACATGCTTGAGCGGTGCATGTTTGTGGCGTTACCTTTTGATTTTTATTTCAGTGTCCACATTAAGGTTAGAGCAGCCAGGCAGCCCGCTTGAGCAGTGCTGCTCAGACGCTTCATCCAGTGATTCGGGCAAGCCCCCGAATGATGATGATGAATGAAAATGATCCACTGACAGTCATGTCGACGTCATATCAGCAACACGACACCTTTCACTACAGTTTGATTGTTTATATCTGTAAAATATATCACAGACATGAAAGAAATCAGGCGAAGGGCAGTGCACTCTCTTTTTTCTTTCTCTCTTCTCCCTCTCTCACTCCCTCTCTCCCTCCTTCACTCTTGGAATGCAGGGAAAAATCACTCAGTGCCTCTTGTTTACAGCTTCTTTTCTTCTTTTCAAAACTCTTCTGCAAAACTCAATGTGAAAGCTAAGGCTTTCAGCAACAGAAACACTACCTGTGTGGACGCCACAGGCATGTGAGCTGCAGCAGTTCAGCAAGGTAGCCGTCACGCACAGACACATGCACGTTGCTTGAACCACCTGTAACTAACAAAGCTGTTAGCTGACTGTGTACACAGCAGCTGTTTTATGTGACAGCAACAACAGATCTGTGGAGTCACCTGCTAGCTGCCACCCAAGTAAGATTAGGCGTTGTTAGATGGGTGTAAAGTTAATAAAATAACAGCATAATAATTGTCCTTCTAATGTATTGCATGCCACTTCAAATTCGTTCAAAACTTTATTTTTGGAAAGTGTGACAGTGCCCTATTAAAATGTTTTGACTGTACTGACTTGTATCTCTAGTTTGCCACTAGAAAGGTGTTTTCACATTCCTCTCCTCAAGAGGGGAAATTTAATTAAAATCTGAGATTGTATTTACCACAACAAACTACATTTCTAAACCTGAAAACCAATCACTGTCTAAAATGCAAATGCCAGAGTGTGAGAGTTAGCATTAAGCATTATTTGAAAAGTCGTGCCTTGTTTTAAAATGCAGATTTTTTTAGCAACACTTCATTGAGATTCTTCAATGTGCAGCATACTTTTTCAGACATTTCTGGCCCTAGAAGTAGATGCAGAGTGAGTGCTCCTTGCAGTCAAGGAGAAGATTTCTGAATGGGGTTCAGCGGGATGTTCAGGGTGACAGCAGCATTCACGTAATATAGTTAACAAGAGCTTATGTGTGCTAACTATGTTAACAACAGATTGGAAATGTGCAACAACAAAACAAAAGCAAAAAACAGAGACTATATTGTATTAACTTGCTGATTCACCACTTCTAAGCAGAAGGCAAACGATAACATTATCTCGGTGCCTTACCAGGCAAGACCTTTCTTCCTCCGGGCATCTGTGTCTGTCTCAGACCCATTATGTGTCCGTGGTGTCCACAGGTGTCCACAGTCGTCCACAAATGCATCCATTTCTATAATCGAAAACCCACCCTAGGTCTAGCCGGGTCCACAGCAGCCAGGACCCGTCACAGGTGTCTTCACAAATAGGTCAGGATGAATTGATGTAGTCAAGTAAAGTTTATTTATAAAGCACATTTAAAATAACTGAGGTTGACCAAAGTGCTGTACAATAAAATAATAATGTAAGAAATACAACATGGTACAACAGCAAGAGCAGCAGCGATAACATAGAAATGCCATCTCAAGCACAAGTAGATAAATAGAGGAACAGAAAAAATATGAAATACAAACAAACAGAAAAAATGAAAATGAGGCGAGCCAAAGAAGACTGGTTGATTCCCAAATAGAGGGAGTTACAGTAATCCAAATGAGAAGAAATTAAGGCATTTGTGACAATCATGAGGTTATTGAAGGAGAGAAATGGCTTGATTTTGGCAATATTTCGGAGCTGGAAAAAACAGCCCTTCACAACAGAGTTTATCTGTTTGTCGAGTTTTAAAGATGAATCAAAAATGAAACCAAGATTCCTGGCATGAGGATGAAGGTTGGGAGCCAGGGGCCCCAAATGGTCAGCAATCTCCCTGGTAGAGTTGGGGGGACCAAATAGGACCACTTCTGTCTTACCGTCATTTAACCAAAGGCTATTTTTAGCCATCCATTGTTTGATGTCCTGGAGACAATCAAGGAGGGACCTAACTGTATTATTGTTGTTACTACCAGGTTCCAATGGGACGTATGTGGAAGATGAACAATTTTTGATGAATAATCAATGTATTGATTTTGGGATTCTCTGTATCTAAGTCGTGAGGAAGGAAGATGACTGTAAGTTTGAGTGTAAAATCAATGGGACATTGTGCTCAGGAAGGCCAGTGTGCTACACATTGTTAACATCTGTAGAAGGAGTGATTGAATCAACATTGTTATAGAATCAGCAACTGTTGGAACTTAACGAGAGGAAGTACAGGGCGAATAATATGGGGCCTAAGATGGAGCCTTGCGGAACACCACAGGTGATGGGAGCAGACGAGGAAAACTGGCTACCAATCTTCACAGAAAAGGACCTGTCCGATAAGTAGGAGGCAAACCACTGGAGAGCACTACCCTGGATACCAACTTGGTTCTCAAGACGTTGAGGAGGATTGCATGGTCAGCCGTGTCAAAAGCAGAGCTTAGGTCAAGTAAAATAAGTAAGGCACATTTACCAGAATCAAGGGATAGCAATAGGTCACTGAAGACTTTAAGTAGAGCTGATTCAGTGCTATGACGTGCCCTGAAACCTGACTGGAATTTCTCCATGATGTTGTTGTTTTCCAGAAAGAATAATTTTTTCCCATAACTTTAGAAAAGAAAGGCAACTTGGAAATGGGACGGCAGTTATTTAAAACAGTTACATCAAGATTGGGCTTTTTAACAAGAGGGCACAGAGCCGTTAACTAGACTACAGTTTAAGATAAGTGAAATCATGGGACCAACAGTGTCATGGACTTCCTTCAACTGGCTTGTAGGAATAATGTCAAGGGGACAGGTGGTCGACTTGGTGTGCAGGATGATGTCATTAATATGACCAAGAGGCACAGGTTCAAACTTGCTCAAGACAGCAGAGCACAAAGGGGGGATGGAGGGGTCATAGGCAGGAGCTGAAATGGCAGAAGGAATGTTATCAGTTTTACTAGTGAAAAAATTTTGAAATTCATCACAAGTAACTGGTTAGCACAGGGGAAACAGTAGCAGCAGGGTTTAGGACTGTATTAACTGTATCAAAAAGTACTTTGGGAGAGTGGGAGTGTCTAGAAATTAAATCAGCAAAATATTTTTCCTTAGCTGCTTTAACAGATTTTTGATAGTTGACGAGAGAGCTCCTCATCAAGTCATATGACACTTGAAGCTTTGAATCTTTTTTCCACTTTCTCTCAGCTTTCCTACATAGTTTCCGTAGAGAGCCGGTGTCATTGTTGAGCCAGGGTTGAGTTGCAGAGGTAGAGTTAAACTGGATGATTAACTCCTCTGTGTTCTGAGAGAAAGAGTGAGCCTCGTAGAAGCCAGACAGGAAAGACGCTGTAAAAGCGTTAGAGAATTTGCTAGCTGTTCAAGGGTTTATTGAGCGGGAGTAGGAAGCTTGTAATTGAGGTTTGGGGCCACCATGAAACAAAGAAGAAAATTTGATGCACATGTGATCTGAGATCCCCATGTGCTCCACAACCAAAGAGGGAATGGTCAGACCAAGTGTGAAAACTAAATCCAGTGCGTGGCCACGGTTGTGGGTTGGGCCGGAGACAAGCTGCATAAAATTTTAAAAAGTCAGTGATACCAAGAAATTCAGTCGCAGTGACGTTTGATGAGAGGTCAACATGAAAATTAAAATCACCAGAAATTAAAATTGTGTCGTAATTTATAACAACTCCAGATATAAACTCAGCAAACTGAGAGAAAAATGGCATCCAGCCTAGGGGGTCGATGAACAACAACACAGAGGGCTGGACTACACCCACCGTGTTAGGATGGATACCATCGGACTTAAAAAAGGAGGAACGATCCCAAAACAAATTAAAATTGTAGTGAATGACTTAACCCCGGAGAGCAGTGTGACTGCAAGGAGCACTCACTTCAGTCTACTTCTAGGGCCAGAAATGTCTGAAAAATTACACTGCACGTTGAAGAATCTCAAATCCCAATCGACTGAGGGGATCTCAAACTGATGATTCAAAGTGTTGATTTCCAGCAGGCAGCACTAGTGAAAACCATGTTAAACAAAATGTTAATCATAGCAGAACTATGAGACAGACATGTATGCTGGTTAGGGCTGAACGATGTGTTGGCCAGGAGACATCTGCAGCACCACAATACTCAATTTAAAATGGTATTTTGACACACATTTTGCCTTTAACAAATATTGCACATCCCGCGATTTGAAAATCGCAGTAGACCATATTACAATTTCACAGGAAACACTCCAAAGGCACTCTCTTATAAAACAGTTAAAATGCTTTCATTGTCATGGCATGGTCATGTCAGACCTTAAAACAAAAACCAACACATTGCGGCATCAAACCTTTGTCAGGTGGTCAAACTCTTGAGTTTAAGGTCTAACACGACCATGACATGACAATAAAGGCATTTTAATTGTTTTAAAAGAGTGTGCCTTGGAGTTTTTTGTGATTTTTGAGTACACATGCATCCCTATCCAAAGAGCACCTCAAATGAACACATTCTGAATCCAGGAAGCGCTCCTATGCAAACATGTTTTGATGTATGTAAGATTCAAAGCCATCACTCTTCCTGAACCACGGCGCTAACAAACATTATGTCTGAATTCAGCTGTCAGCCCGCTGTAGTAAAAGATAATGAGAACCATAACTGACATCATGACAGCCCGTGTATCCAGGTTGAACAGTAAGTGCTGACAATGAATTTTACAATCCACAAGCATGATGTTTTTCGGGGCCGTTTCCCTGCGCATGTTCAGCCGCCTCCGCTTCCATGCTGTCATTTTCCCAGAGGAGCCCGTCAAACTGCCCTATCAGGCCCGAGAATGTTCCAGCACTGGAAGCAGCTCGGCGCTCATCAAAATGCAAAGCAGATGCTGGGTTCAGGAGCGTTAACATGTACAGAAAGAAACAGAGTCTGTACGTCACTGAAAATCCCCACTTTGTGAAATAATGAAAGAATTACAGCATGCAGCAATTTAATACCTCGAGGGCATGTGTGTCATGGAAAATTTCCATTCTGTTTTTGAAAATATGCTAACAACAAATCTAATTTCCATGATTACAGCTGACAATTTACACGCCCAGGCTTTTTGTTGAGGGAGCACCACGAGGCCAAAACCACTTATAAAACACACTATGTGTTTGCAAATATGTCTGTTTTAATAATCTTTCATTAATTTTTAATTAATTCCTTAAATATCTTGTTTGCTGTCATACCTGTTTTCATTGATAAGATGAGATGAAATTAGCCTCTCAGATAATTGAGGTCTGTAATGTTGGGGAACATGTTTTCGTCGGTGGGTGTGGGGATATCTTAATTAATCTGCCACTAAGCCTCCCCAGACTCTTTGATTTAACTAACAGTCTTTCTAACAGCCATATGCCAGGTTTACAGCTCAAGGATTATACTTTGTTTCTCTCTCTGAGCACCTGAAATATGGAGTAGCTTTAAGTGCACTTTACTGCAGATATATTTCATCTACAGTCGTCAAACTGTTTCAAAAAAGTTGCTCCATTTAGGGTGTGTTTTTATGCACTGCAGGAAAACACAGAGTTCATTTTACTGCATGAACTGAAGAACACAAGTCTGATCATTTCAGCTGAACTTGTGTTGTGAACACACTGTGGGGTTAAGAGTTTATTTCAGTTCGGCTCAGTGTTATTTAGACCACAGTGACAACACTGATTTTTTATCTTAAAGGTTTTTACACGCGTCTGTTTTTCTTTAGCAGCTTTGGTTTGTTTATAAAAGACAAGAGAACATTCCAATCCTCCAGAGTCAGTTACCTTTTTCTGCCTTCATCCAAATAATTCCTGTCCTATGAAGGTTGGAAATTAAAGCAACGGTCTTAAAGGGATGGTTCGGATTATTTGAAGTGGTTTCATATGAGGTATTTAGTGCATTACCCGCAGTAGATGGTGATCGACACGCCTCCAGTTTAGAGAAGCAGCAGGAGTCCTGGTGTAGAAAGCTCAGCAGTGTACTGCTGTGGACAGAGTCAGCTGCAAAAGATATTTTAGCCACCTAAAAATCAATATTAGTTCAAGTTATATTTAGAATATTTTCACCAGTTCACCTTGCAGCCAGACAGCCGTTATTCAACGGGAAACTGCTCTTATATAAGCCAAATATCAATAATTTCAACAAGAGTTGCTGGTCTACTGCTGCCTTGATCTGTTAAGTTTGTGTTATTGTGTGATTTGGGAGTTTTAAAGGGGACAGTTTGGTCACCCTGATGAAAAATAAATATGCAAATATATTAAATTTTAGTACTTCAGTACTCAAGTATACAAAATCTATTTTAGTTATAATTAAACTGTCAAAAAGCACAATTTTAGGCGTATTTAATATATTTTTATGTGCTAAAGTGGAACAACTTCAAGTATACTTAAAACACTTAAAGTATATGGCCGTGCATCTAGATTTTTTTAGTGTGAGTTGCAGAGTTTTGGAGATACAGGCCACAGAGTTTGTCTGCCTTCTCTCAAATATAGTGGGACTAAATGGCACCCGGCTTGTGGTGCTCAAAGCAACAACAAAACAAACAAAAAAACAAAAACAAAAAAACACACATTTTATCTTGAGAGAGCAGGTCAGAATTTCTGAGAAGAGACATTGCTGTTGAGTTTTTCCAAATGTATCTTTTGACACTTTGAGCACCACAGGACCAGTGCAATCTAGTTTCATTATATTGGGCAGGAGGCAGACATTTCTACAGCCGATATGTCCAAAACTCTGTCCTCTGGCCTGTAGTGCTATTCATCTGTCTAGACTGTTTTGGTGTGAGATGCAAATATGAATTTTTGATTTTGGTGTGAACTGTCCCTTTAATTAAATAGCATATTTTATATTAAAGTGCACTTTTTGTAAGCATACTTAAATACACCTGTAATGAAGTAAAATTAAACTTTAATAAAACT
>JAJHUR010137611.1:1619-18279 GCA_027495735.1 Lutjanus campechanus | reverse complement strand
CTGACTATTGGTTTCACATGGGACACAAACTCCAGTCTGCTGGCTCTTCATACTAAACTTTGCACATCACAACAAAATGTGAGAGAGCTGCCTCCATAATGACATAAGTTGGGTAACTACAGCATCATAGTTTGAGGCATAGAGGCACTGACCAAACTGAGTATCTGAGTATGGGAGTGTTATTTGTGTATCACGGTAATATATATCTCGGTAAGACCTCCTTCTGTAGTTGATGTGAGCCTCATCTTTCCTTCAAGGGGACTGATTGAGGTTCAGGAGATAATAAATAATAATAATAATGATAATAATAATCTTTATTTATACAGCACTTTAAAAAAAAAGGTTTACAAAGTGCTTCACAAGCATTAAAACAAAAATACAGTGTATTTACTCAACAGAGTCACATCAGTGAGATCAAAAAATAAGCAAATATAAAAGACAATAAGTTAAATAAAGTAAAGCAAAGGCATCAGACAAAGACTCTTTACTGAGGTAGCTTGCCTGATATGCCTGATGAATTGTGGAGCTCTTACAGCAAATGCCCCACTGCCCTCTGTAACAAGCCTTGTGCTGGGGTGGCGAGCAACAGCTGGTCAGTACACCTGAATGCATGAGGAAGGGTGTAAGGGGAGAGAATGCTGGTGATGTAGGATGGAGCAAGGCCTTTCAGTGTTTTAAAAACAAACAACAAAATTTTAAAATCAGTTCTGAACACCACAGGTAACCAGTGCAGTGAGGCGAGAAAGGGGGAAATGTGGTTCTATTTTTGGCTTCTAGTTCTGCAGTGTTCTGAACAAGATGGAGGCAATTAATGGATTTTTGTGGAAGTCTGGCAGTCTGGACTTGCAATAGTCTAGGTGGGCAGAAACAAAAGCATGGATTAACATTTTAGCATCACTAAATGAGACAAATTATCTAATTTTTTGCAATGTTCCTGATTTATCCAATAGTTGACTTGGTGTTTCTGTTAAAATGTTTAGAAAAGTTCAGGTCCGAATCAAAGATTACTCCAAGGTTTCTAGACTCATGGGTGCACTGCAGACCTTTGCCAATTAACAACAGAGTAACAGAATCCCTCTGTGTTCCCCATTACTTCAGTTTAACTGTAGTTCAACATAAAAAAATTGCTGGACATCCATGCGTTAATGTCTGCAAGACAGGATGTGAGCTTGTTAGGTGAGGTCTGAGGGATTCACAGGTAAATAGATTTTGGAATCGTCTGCGTAGAAATGGAAGGACATGTTGAAGTTGCAGATGACCTGGCCCAGTGGCAGCATATAGATAGTGAATAATAAAGGATCAAGAATCGAGCCCTGAGGAACACCACAAGTGACTTTCTTTTTCAAAATTAGACAAGATGTTGTTAATAGACACTGAGAAAACGTTGACAAATGTGGGAAGAGAAAAAGAAGCGGGAAATGAGGGAAAGATAGTTGGTGGAGGACAGATCAGAGCCTGAGTGCACTTAATGACAGTAAAGACAGTCGGGTTTTAATGACAGTATTGATTACAGCTCTGAAAGCCAACAGAATTGATTCAACACTTTAGAATCACTTAAAATTGACAAGAATTGGAGGTGTGTCAATAATGGTATTTTCATTGACATGCTGCTAACAGGATTCGTTACATAGTGTGAAAAATACTGTAAAATCCCTGGCTTAATGTAAAAAGTCTTTGTAAGCTCTCCACTCCGCAGAGCTACAGAAGGATACAGAGTGAAGAGAAAAATAATATTTTCTTTTTAAATGCAGACGCACTGAGCTGCTTCAGTTTGAGGCTAAAAACAAAGACCTTGAAAATAAGTCATTCTTTCAATTGCGCCCTAAGTTTGAAGTTTTCATAATTTAAATTATTGATGACTGAATCAGTTTGGCTGTTTTTCTCATTTGCATTTGAAGTAGTGTTATATTTTGAAGAATCCAGAAGTGAATTAAAGTTTAAGCTAAAGTGAATGAAATCGAACTGAATATGCAATCTGATGATGCATTCAATCTTCTCAGAAAGAAAATCTATCTGATTTATTTCCTACACTACTTGAAGAAAAGGGGGGAGAAAAAGTCAGAAGAGGACAAGGAAGAAAAAAGAGAATTAGAAAAGTAGGTGGAGTGGGACAAGAGTAGAGGACAGTTTGGTTTATAACGTTCAGAACAGAGTGGAGAACCCAGGCTGCTTTTCAGTACTTCAGGACAGGGAGAGTTTGACAGAAAAGTGCAAAGGCCCTTATTGCCTTCTGTCCAGTTCAAGGCAGGAAGAGAAGAAGACAAGAAGAGGTGATGAGAGAAAAGAGAAAAAGGGGGAGGTGATGAGACTAGGGGGCCAAATGGTGTTGCTTTCAATTCTTTTCAGGATGTGGAGACGAGGAGAAGGGTAGAGGACTTGAGGGCGAGAAAGCAAAATAGTGGAAATTAAAAAGAGATGAAGGAGGAAAGTGTTTGTTTTTAGGGATAAAAAGGAAAAGGGCAAAGCTAAAGTGAAGAGAAAAGAGGGACAGCAGAGAGACAACATGCAAAGGGTGATGCAGAGTTGTAAGTAGTGGCGAGGACGGGTTCCCCAGACCACCGCCGCAGCCTTCTGCATGGCCAAACGTCACAGTGTCGAATCTGCCTGTCGGCCAAACATGGTCCAGCACGACAACTTGGCATTTTAACTGCTCGGACTGACTTAGACCCTCGGACGAAGACATGAAATTGACCGCAGGATGTTTTATCCTTGTTAACGTGCTACTATCCCCAAATTTTGAATTTCAGACACCACATGTCAATGTGAAAGGTGGCAAAAAAAAAATTGTGGTTTGCTTCTTCACAAAGCAGTATGTCTGCGGTCAGCTTGAATTAAGTGGTCTGCAGATTATATCAAACGTAGTGTGAGCCAGTGAGTGGGCAAACCAATACACTTGGAAGCTTAAAGGATAACCCGATGGTCTGCAAGACGCAGTGTCTGGACAGGAGCGTTAGCATCCAATTGTAGCACAATTAGCCACAACTTCAGCATGTTGCTATCTGACAAAGTCAGCCTGTAAAAGCTGTACGGGGTGTTGCACGACATCCTGTTCTTGCACTTCGGCGAAGCACAAACACGAACCATTGTTTTCAATAGTTGCAGTAAAACTCTCAACTGAACTCCGAGACAGCTAACTCCACTCTGACTGGCTCTCAGCATGACTCTGTTTTCTTCCAGCAACAAACAAGATCCCGCGAGATGTCGTCACACACAGCAAGCAGTAAGTGAAGCATGCTGTTGACAGAGATTACACTGGCGATCTGATCCGGTCTGTGGTGAAAAAAAGCATGTTTAATGCACAAACTTTTATGGACGAATTTGCCCCGATATCTACCGTTATAGCTCGTTTCGCGGCTGCCGGCTGCATCCGCCTCCCTCAATACTGAACCAATTTTAATATGAGTTGTACTTATCAATCATACACACACATACACATGGGGAAATAGGGCCCAGGTTGAAAAATACCGAATTTATTCTTTAACAGGGTCATGTGAGAAGATTGAGATAGAGGCAGAGTTAAATATCATTGACTGGGAGTGGAGAAGTTGCTTATTACCGTCTGAGGTAACTTATATACATAACTAAAACTACTGTCTCAACCTAATCAATTAGTCTTGGTGCCTAAACCATGTGACGATGAAGTTCTGGTACAACAGAGTTCCGGTGTGCCTGTCGCTCGTACACTCCAGCGGTCACATCTTGGGAGTCATTGGCAAACGACCTATGAGGACATGTTGGGTTTATTAGCTTATTAGCTTAGAGCTTTATTATACAGCTGTAAAAAACTTCACCACCAGAATACTTTTCTGTGTCCTTGAGACTCAACCCTGCTAAAGGTGAGAAAAAGCTTGTGGTTGTGCAAATTAAGGTTAGGAAGTCAAAGCACTGTGTTAAAGTATTCTGATTAATGTGGTAAATACAGGGGAGCATGAATGCAAACTCTTGTCTAATGCTAGAAAGTAAAAACCACATGCCTTCTGTGTAGGACAGACCTCCCTCTGTACTGACACTGAACACTGACAATGGAAATAAATGGTGGAATCGTCCAATATAAAAAGCATTTCCCAGGGACACTGGACTTACACTGAAGCAACATTTCTTTTGAACTGCTGTTGAATAAGGTGTTCATTACATCACGATTTGCATGCAGGTTTGCACACCAGTCTGGGAAAAGTCTTGACTCAGAAGTTCCTTCGAGCAACATGTAACGGAGCAACAACACGCAGTCCAAATGACTTTGATCTTCGAAAAAAATGCAACTAATCACCTGACAGTTGCAGACAGTAAACTGAAGCTTGTGCACACTGTGGTGATCAAAGTTTGCTAAATTTCCTAAATGTCTCTTTTTCATAAGATGTCTTCATACATACAAAATAAGGTTAAAATCTTTTCTTGTCATGGTGATACAGTAGCACAGAGTTTGTTATGAACAGCTGCTTTACTGAAGGGGGGGTCAACAAGATTCATTCATTTCAATAACCATAAAATTATAGAACCCATTTAGGTACAAGTCTTTGATTTGTATGCTAAGACTTCAAAAAAGAAAAAAAAAATAGGAAAGAATCAAGAGAACAGGCAGCCAGAGGCACAATTCATTGTCAAAACAGACAGATACTTTGGGCTGATTGCTTGCAGTCCAACTGACCCTTCACGGCACTGCTCTCCTTAGTTACTGTTTCTAAGCTTGCCAAGCTTTCCATTCTCGCACACAGCTTACCGTGATAACAGTGGCAGATTTAACATCTAAATTGGGAGTTAATGTTGCAACACGAGGTCTGTGATTCCTTAGAGAAGTAAACAAAAGCAGATTTTCATTTCTAGCTGACGACGGTGGAACAATTCACAAGCAGATTTTATAAGTGTAGCTCGCTGATGTAAGCTAGTGCTAACTCCTTCAGTCAGCTGAGAAGTCTCCAGCTGACATTTTAATTTTTCTATCTGACAAGTATTAAAACAAGAACCCTGTGAAAGTGTAAATGTTAGGTTATCTAACAGCTGCATACATTATGTAATTTTAAAGTGATATTCCACCATGCGAGAATAACCCACTGTGTATGTACTCACCACTATGCCGATGTGATGATAAGTGAAGGTCTTCAGTTCACCAAACAATCCTGGAGTTTTAGGAGAAACAGGGTAGCAGCCTCATCCAGTACAATGGCAGTGAATGGTGACCACGGATAAAACGTTAAAAATAGCACACAAAACAAACACAAAATGTCTCCATCCTGCTTGTGTGGTGTAATCCAAGTGTCCGCAAGCCGCAACATTAAAAATTAACCGCAAAAGACGCCATTTTCGCCATGTTTTTAGCAGAAATATCAGCTGTTGCACGTAGCCGGTAGGATGTAAACATGGCGTCGATTTCGCGAGACTTCCGCACGTGCGTCCATTAAGATATACTTTTGGTTTAACACGGGACATAGACTGGGGTCTCCTGGGTGAATGACCTGTGTCTCTTTGACCCATCCATCCACCCCACCTCCAACATATGTGGACTTAGTCACTCTTTATACTAACTCATGTGACATTTTGTCACACGTCTCTGCACGATATACAAGAAGTCATTACAGGCTAAATGGTGTCAAAAGACACCTGAAAAGCAAAGCAGGCGTTCTGGTAATGCAGAATTGGTGAGATCAGGCAGGTAGGACTAATAATGTGAGTAGAGGTCATTTCCTTCACTATCTCTGCTCTCTTTCTATTTTGTGAAATAATAAGTGAGTCATTTGTTACTTTGTGACAAGTTGAAGTCTTATGCCAAAGGAAAAGTATGCTTTAAAGACAGTTTAAATAATTAGTGATATTCTGATCTGCAAATACAAGACAAAATCCACTTGAAATGTTTTGACATCTGTATCACAGTACAAATGATGAAATGAAGAATCAATTGACAACATGAGGGAAATAAATCCATTTCATCGTGACTTGCAGAGTGAAACTCCAGGCTTACTGTGGCATTGTTGTCTTTTCAAAGGAATGTCATTCCACTCATGTGATGGTTATCACAGTGTAATGATGCTGCGAGAACAAAGTCTGCGTCTCTCTTCTGTTTTCAGTGTTTTTGTCTTATTTTCCTGCAGTATCTTTGTCTGTTTTCCTGGCTTCTCTGCATCGCTCCCTTTTCATTCCCCTCCTGTCTCTCACTTCTCCCCCCACCCCTCGTTCTGACACCTACTTTGACATCACATTACCTGATGGTTTCTGAAAATGCAGACCTCAAACAAAATTTAATAATTCAAATAGAAGTCATCCTTTTTCATATCTCGTCCACGTCTCCGACTCCACTGAGCTGGACAACAAAAACAGCACAAAGCTCTCTTTAATTCTCATTTTACTCCAGATCGCTGTGTTTGTTTCAGCTGCTGAGATCATAAGTGTTTGAAGAAGTTGGATTTTGTGAACAAACACTAATTTAACTTCGACATGATCCTGTGATGTTTATTAATGACCACAGATGGGACCAAATCGTTGTTTTCCAAGTTACAAGTAAGTCTCGAGTCTTTGCACTCAACTCCCAGGACAAGTCCCAAGTACTAAACCTTGAGTTTCAAGTCTTAAAAAAGTCAGAATGTGCTCTTCACCAAATGTAATGCCATTTTAAAGGCATACTATGCAGGATTTTCCTAAAAATACATAAATATAAGCCCTCGAGATAATCGCTTATGAACCATTAAAAGTGTTTGGAAGAATCCCTATCCAAAGACACACTGTATTGTCGCATTTTCTCATTTTTTGTTGTCTTCTGGATGTTTCAGTCTGTTTGGGTGTGTAGCACTTTGCCAATATAGTTCACAGGTTTTGAGGGGAAGATGGGAACATAGCGGCTAATGGTTACGCTGCATTCTCTGTCTTTTTCCTCTGATCTCTGTCTGTGAGAGCTGCGGAAACAGATACACATACTTATACTGTACACACCCTGGCGGAGCAAACTGAGGATTGCTTCAGCTGTATTCACACAAAATCCGGTGTTGTTATTTGTTCTTGAAAATGTAACTGCTGTGAGACGATTCACTGCTTTGTTCTTGCTAATGCTGCCGCCTCTCTTGGTTCACTTTTTCTCTCTCCCTCTCTCTTTTCGTTGAGTTGGCGAGGACGGGCCAACTGATACCAAATAATATTGCATATTCTACCTTTAACAACAGCCTCGTCTTATCGTTCTTTGTGAAAATTCATATGTCAAATGTGGAAGTTGTTATGGAAGTTTCAGCGTGCACATTTTGCATACTTCAATTCATGGTGGTCAACAAAAGTTTGACCACTTTTTTGTTCTCAAACAAAATAAATCTTTGGTATAATTTTGTTCCAACAGGAGCGCAGTAACATCCTGTTAATTCTTCATGGTCCTCTCCTGCAACTTGATTGGATGCTGTTTGATTGATTCAAACAAAGTGGATCTTTTGAATTAAATGTCAACTTGCTGATAATGAATAATGTTGGTGTTGTTTAATTCAGGAAACAAACGGAAATTAATTGATTTGTGGATTCACACTTTTTAAAGAACAGACCTTTTAATCTTTGGGCTTGGGGGGGAAGGTATCGGGTATTTTCAAGTGAAAAGGCTCAGTTTAGAGTAAGGTTACGAGTTTTTGGTGTTTAAGTCCAAGTTGAGTTGCAAGTCTTCTTCTGAAAACAGGTGACTGCTAATTACTACATTTTCTGAATTCACATGAGGTTAATGCAAGTAAAAAAGATGAGACAGACCAAACTATGCCACAGTCATCATTACAGACATAACTACCTGCATGAATGACACTAATAATTTGAATAATTAACTTCTTTAACCCTGCAGAACGATCAGAGGAGCCATCATGAACTGTTTAAACCCACAGTACTTCATTTTAAATTCTTGTGAAGTTGCAATGTACTGTGAGTCTGAATTCAAGGTAATTGCATGTAAAATGATGCACAAACACTTTAATATTTCAGCAGAATATTGCAGAGCAAACTTGAAAACTCATTATTTTACCAGGATGTGAAGTATACGTCTCTTCTGTGTCTCCACCATCGCCTCATGTCTTTCTTTGTACTTGATTAAATCTCATAAAAGAGTAAAAGTCATTGTTTAATGAGATATCACTCCTCAAGCATTTCATTTCAAATAAATTATTCTGTCAGATCCCGGTTGCATTTTGTAAAAGGGTTTGCTTACTACTTTACCTTGATTTATTCGGATACACCTATTTTTTTGTTTTGTTTTGTTTTTTAAATTATGTGAAGTTAAATAGTTTTTTTAAATAGTTACATTATCACCAAAAACATGATGAAAAATCCAAGTATGTTGCTGTCAACTAATTAAGGGTTAAAAAAAAGCATAAAAAACATCAGCACTAATTTTCCGATTATCACAAGAAAGTACTCAGGGGGCCATCAAGGCTGCAAAATCCTCTAAATGCTCTATTTCAATACAAGAAAATGTTTATAAGTTGTTCTTTTGGAACAACAATAGACAAATCCTCATTAGTGGATCAAAATCATGAAGCCCTAATTTTCTAAAGCAACATGACATAATGACTATATGCATATAATCTTACAGGATTATTTTGTGTTTGTTTTTGTGATTTGTGCTTTTGTTACCTCAGTGTGGTCGCAATTGCACAAGTTGTTTAAAAGTTAAGACAGTTTGTCCCATTGGCCACACCTAAAAAATGGCAACTATAAGAAAATGGCATGAAATACCTTTTTCACCTTAATACCTTAAGCATTTTTTTCCCTGCAGAGAGCCTTTGGTGTCAGTATATTTTACTACAGTGCCTTGCAGAGATCTGAAACTTGCTTGAAATACATAATCTGTCCCAGTCAACAGCATGTAGTCTTAATGTTTTGTTGTTAATGTTTTGTGTGGTAATTTTGTGTGGTGTTGCATTTACAGTAGGTTCCTGTAGTAAGATTCATATTACTTTAATGTGTATTGAATTTATTTACAATGGGAATTTGCCTTTTGCACTGGCATACACAGTTATCACAATACTCAATACACATTGGTATTTAACAGGACCAATTCCCAGTTGCATAAACCACCTTAAGGTTTACACAAAAATGTATCCCCAAAGCAAAATATTTCTCTTAGCTAAGGGGTTTGTAGTGTGTTGCATAAAGTCTCTAAGGGGCTTTTCACACTGTTGGCCCTAGACTAAGAAAGCTTTCACACTGTAGAACATTCCAAAGTGGGCTAACCCCAAATTTAGCCGAGCAGGGTTAGCCCTAGGCAAAAGTCTGTTTGTGGGGTTATCCCCTGAATATCAACTAAACCCAGGGCTAAAACATGCCATTGTCAAACAGGGCTAAAAGAAAGGAGCAGTCAGAATATTCTTTAATGTTACTAGACAACATTATTCTCAGTTGTTTTCTACTTTAGCTGACACATGTACAGTAGTTAGCCTTTGTCCTCTACCTCCATGGATAACAAAGAGAATAAAAAAGAAAGCATAGATGCATAAATCAAAGTAATTTTAACCAGCAGACAGAACAAATACACACAATCAGAGGATGTGGCAAGAAGTACTAACTGGCAAACTCAATATAAGAAATTGGCTGAGAAATGAACCACAAATGAAGTACTGAAGAAATACAAATATATTGCTGTGATAGCAGGAAAGGAGACAAAAATGTGTGAGTTTCAATAACAGCTAACTTAAGTATATGAGACAAAGTTATGTTTATGTTTGGCTAGCTAGCTACAAAGTTGCTAGTGCTAACATTAAATCTGTATTCTCTAACAAGTTTCTCTTATCTCATAGTGTCCAGTGGGTTTTCCCCGTCCTGAAAAACAAGACTTGGTATCTCCTCCTCCTCTGCAATCACCATATATTCAACTATTGTTTTGTCTTCCATAAATTATTTCTCTTTTAAGAGACTGTTGCTAAGGACCTATGAGCAATACTTTGGCAGCTAAGGGCAAATACTTGGAAATTAAATTACCTTAAAGAAATCCATAGGGTGATTTTATGCAACTCCTTTTTTTCTTAAGGTATCCTCAGATGAAAATTTAAGTCAAACTTTAGCCTTTGTGCTTTTATGCATCTGGGCATTCTTGCAGGATCAGGCAATTGGCAATCTCGCTGCCTAGCGATCATCTGGGGATTTCTAAATGCAAGATAGCTGCTTGAATAGTAGCGAGAATGACTACCTTGGCCCCTTACATTTTATCAAGGACAGGCCTTAGTGGCAACAATGCTCTGCCCCATCCTCCTCAGCTGTAAGCACACAATATCACTGCCCAGTATGAAGGGCCCTAAATGGATTGGCTCAGCAATGGAATTTTTTTTTTTTTTAACTCTCTCTGTGGTCAGTTTTTAACCAGGAAGACTTATCTTAGAGAGTGATTTGTGTGTATAGGCTCTGAGCATCCTGCTCTCCTTTTGCCTTAAAAACACAGGTCCTTAACTGCTAATGAGCTGTTGTCAAACAAAGAGGCAAGGCTGTTCATGTACTGGTAGTTGGAGGTCTATATTGAGAACAGCAGGAGAGCTAGTACACATCCCTGAGGAACACCTGTTTTCATAAGACAGTCAGGAAGGCTGTTATCAATCCAGACATGCAGTAGGAATTACCTGACCCAAAGGACCAGACTGCTATTGATGTTTAGGTCAAACAGGTGGTTAAGAGGAGGTGGACTTTATCCAAGACAGTGAGTTTAGTGTCTTTCAAAACTATGACTTGGTAACTACATTGCTGCTGTTTGAGGCATTCATTACACATTGCTAAAAAAAGCACAGTTTCAAAGAGCAGTCTGTCAGCATCCCTAGACCTGCAATGTTCACTGCAGAGTCAGTGACTTGAAAAATTCCAAGTCAGGTGAAGGAGAAGTCGGCACTAGTGCAAACATGGCAGATATCTACCAAACAGAACTAATATCCTTCCTTCAAAACAATTCTAAATGTTTAGCTGATTAAAAACACAGACACTTTTTTTTTTCTGTGGCACTGTATGTGGTACGACTGCTGTGTTGTACTAGTTACCCTCTAACACCAGCCTCACAGCAGAAACGCGATGGGGGCTCAGCAGCCTGGCTTGTTATCCCTGTTTTTCATTAGTCATGCAGGTTGTGGTGCGATGCAGGGCAGCTTAGGTCATGTTGCTCCCAGGAGAGTCCCATCCTGCTCTGATGACCTCAGACACCACATTAGCATCGTGATGACGACTGTGAGCCAACCTACTGCATCTGTTGCAGCCTGTTTAACTGTGCTTGTGTATCAGAGACCATCCTCCGTGTATGCAGGAAAACTGTGCTGACATGAAACGGGTCCGTGTATGTGTGCGTTCAGGATTGAGAATAAGAAAGCAAATGTGTGAATTAAAATTGGTGCTAGTTTCCATGTTCGTAGATTCCTTTAGAGTGTGTTTTCTACAGAGAGATGAAACCTGTGATCACTCAAAACATGTTTCTTGCAGCAGCAGGCGTCTCTTCAGATGATTTCAGTGAGCTCAAATATTTGTCACACTGCGTTTGAGCTCCAGGCATCTTGCATGTCATGTTTCTAACGTGCCTTGTGCTGTTTGTTGGTTTTCAAACACACACATGCACAAAAGAAAGCCGAAAAATTCATTATCGCCACATTGTTTTCCTTTGCTCTCTTATCCACCAACCACAACAAAAAATTACAATAAAATATTAATTTGCATCGAAGCTAAATCAACAATAGCTTTCAAGGCAGTGTGCTAATTTGGGATAATTATTTACCGTCTCTCCAAATAAAGTTTAGCACTTCAGATTCTGAGCAGTGTAATCTTTTGCTGCTAGGAAACGGGGCCTTCTTTGAGAGGACGTAAACAGAGCATCAGTTGTCATCTTCAGTATCCCACAGTCCGCTGGGTGCCCTTATGTTAGGAAATATCATGTGACCACACCACATTTACCAGGTGTTTGCAAACAGGTGCTCCTCACTTACTGGTTGATTCCACCATGCACAACACGTCTGCGCCACGGTTCTGATCCATCCTCCGCGTGGTTGCAGCGCCCACCAGCAGCGCTTGAGAAGCATTTTAGCAGCAGAGCGTTGTTGCCCACCTGATCATGTTTACTTGCTCAGATTTTGTTGATTAGGTCCTCTTTCCTTGATCTTTGTGCTTCTACCATGGATACGCAGGCTGTGTGGTTAAATAGTTTCTTTTCTGGCTGTCTTTATGATCATGAGTCTGCACAGGGGCTTTTATTTTGAAAATTATCCTGACTCTCCCTGCCTTTTCTCTGTCTGACTTCCTGCCTGTTCGATCTGCTCTGCGCTAATCGACGTAGCAAATAGACTCGGCGCATATTTGAAGTGGATCTCAGCAGAGAGCCGCTTCTAGGATGCACCGCGGCGCTTCTGGTGGAAGCCTGCGCTCCGTTTCTATCACCACTCTTCTCCACTTCCATCACAGTTGGTTTTGTGGTTTGTGATGGTTTGTAAAGTTTACAGCCTGTTGTGCTGTTGCATTGCTCTGTATACAATTGACACAGCTGGAAAAAAAACCCTCATTATAAATGTTATCCTTGTGCACATTTGCTTCTATGTATTGTGTTCTGTTATTGTAATGCACACTGGCTGATAAAGGGGGAAAAAAGCCACTTGACTGGAAGAATCTCCGAATGATGATTCAAATCTTTGACTTTTAGCAAACAGATCTTCTGAACACAGTGTGTTCTCCGTCTCCTTCCTCTGGCTCATCGTTGCCTGTAAGAAAGAAGTAATGAGGGAAGGAAAGTGACCTGCTTTCACTGATCTGTGCTTGAAGGTCAAATAGTGAGGAGAGTCGGAGCTGGATAATAACAGGAGAAGAATGAAATGGGACTTAAGGGGCTGCTGCTGCTGCTGGCTACAATGTGTGTTTGTGTGTGTGCATATGAGAATGTGGTTTATTTGTTTGCAGTTATGTATAACTGCATGCAATTTTCTTTGTATCTCTCTGAGATGGGAAGTGGTCAAGTCAAGCCACTTTAAGGAAACAACCAATTTAATGATGGTTTGTTCTTGAAAACTTCAGTTACATTTAGATGATGTTCTCACCATTCACATAATGAAGTGCTTCAGACATGCTTCAGAATCCAGACCCTTGGCACAGAGACAAAGTTGACTGGCAGAGTCTTTTTATCTGAGGCCCAGGCAAGAATATCCAGGTATATCAGGTATCCAGGATCTTGAGCATTGGTTACGTTTTAAAACTGTAATTACTAATTTATAGCTGTTACTTTAACAGACATGTTAAATATATATTTAGACATTGAAATAATAGTGTATATCCAGCCCACTGAAAAATATTCCTCAGAAGTGAAATATGAAAATGGCTGAATATAATAACCTTTCAGTGTAACCGTGTAAGGATTCCTGTATTAGGTCAGATTCAGCTCATGTATAACAGTATGATACGCTGCTCGACAAGAAAAGTGTTGTAACACTTATCAGTGTTTGCGATTCTGACCCTGTATTACTTGGTATTAGATCAAAATCAAATTTTGAGATACCACTAGTTTATAAGTGCTACTGTTCTGTTGTGATTAATAAATTGTCTTTCAATCCACCTTATACACTGTAAAAACAAAAAAAGTGTGAAAACTTTGAATCCGAATGAAATTCTGAAGTTTTGAGAAAGTTTTACCGACTAATAATCTTTTATTGCGTTCATATACTTTTCTTCCTTAGACAAATTTGAATCTTTGAGTTTGAGGACCCTTTGAGAAGTTAAAATATTACCTGATTAATTGGGAATCCTCACCATGTTTCTTTTCTCCTTTAGATAAACTTTTAAGAAACCCCCCAAAAACATTATTTCTAAAATTGTTGCATAAACTCATTGAAGTAAAACCGAATAATGGTTAATAATTTAATATTTTCAATCAGAGACATTGAATTTTCAACCATCAAAATAATGACCGATCAGGTTCACAGCTCACTGTGAACTATTTTTGAAATACAAATTTTTAGGGGGATTATAAAAGGCAAGGATTCAAGTTTATCTGAAAAAAGAAAAGTAAATTATTCCATCAAAAGATTATCGGTCAGAGGTTTCAGTTTCATTCAAAACTAAAAAAAATCTAGTGAAGGTCGTTGACTCGAAATTATGGGTCCTCTCAACTTTCTTTTGTAGTGTATTTTTGTTGTAATTGAGTGCACCACATCTGCATCAAAAGCCATTAAAAAACAGTTTTCATCCTGAATATATGCTAATTAAATCTGTAACGTGAGCTCTCACTCAGATAAGAGATTTTTGTCCATCAGACACATCTCTTCATATTTTGAGTGAAAGACTAAACTGCTCATAGTGTGAATGCAGCGTTGGCGGCTGTTAGTTTTTTGCTTTACATGTTGATCTTTTTTATGTACAAGCTTGTGTGTGTGTGTGTGTGTGTGTATTTGTGTGTGTTTGCACGTAGTTCGGCGTGTCCCCTGTCAGGATGGGAGAGTGTTTAACAAATGACTGCCAGCTCGGGGACACAGGGGCCAGGGACCTCTGCTAGGGAGTCGGCCAACAATAAATCTCAAAAATCAATATGACAGGGCCCGGGGTAATCAGTATCAATGATTTTAAACTGGAATAAGTCCCTCGGGGAGAAGAATGATAAAATCCTCTGAGCTCCGAGTCTGGAAAACATCCCGAGGATGAAGGATGGAGAGGAGAAAGAAAAAGAAAAGGAGGGGGGGAAAAAAGGAGGGAGATTATTGATGTTTTTTACCCAGAAACCCCCACAGCAGGGTTAGGATCTGTGTTGTGCTTTCACTGTCTGTCACTTGAGCTCTTTCCTTCTTTTTTTTCTTCTCACCTTCCATCACTCACTCTTCTGCTGTCTCTTCTCGTCCTACTCTCCCTCTCCCGTGTTTACACTCTTGCTCCTCTCTTTTTCTAGTTTCAACTTGCTGCTTTTTACCTTTCACGCTTCCTCAGTCATGCTCTTTGCCACTTTTTTCTCTCTAGCTGTCTTTAGCATATTTGTCTGTCATAACTGATACATGTGAGTCTTAGCCTATTTTTATTCTGTTTTGTTATTCCCCATACGCCAGTCAGGATTTATTTTTGATACCGCCGTCTCCCTCCTCTTCTAACCTCTATTTTTGTTTTTTATCTGCACATCAAAAAAACTAAGAATCCACAAGTCAGATTTCACTAAAACGTCTCAGTCTGAAATCATAATGCGCCTGTGTGACCGGTGTACGCTCCATGGAAGATAAGAAACATGTGACACTTTTCAAAATCACGCTTTTGTCCCTTACAGCCACAGTTTCACCTAAAATTCTGTCCAGCCTTCATCATCCATATGAAAGACGTTCTGTGTTGATACTGTGTTGAACATACAAACACATCACCTCGGTCATTGGTGGAGAAGTGCCCTATTGGTTGCCCCTGTGGTAGATAACACATGAATAAGTGTCCGTCAGGTTGCCCTCTAGGGTGCACTTCTTGTGGAGCTTTAAGTCACATAAAAAAAATTTAAATCTTCTTTTATTATCATTATTATTTACCTTACCTTTGTTAAACCAGGTAAGTTATTTGATTTAGAATGGCAGCCTGGCAAAAGGCAAGAGCCTCTTGAGGAAAAGGGGAAAGGAACTTAAAGGGGTATCAATGATAGAATACAGCAACACACACAATGCGCATTACATAAAGACAAACAGTATAAATCTCTGCCACGGGCAGATGGCTAACAGACAGCAGCATCGGGTAGTACAGCAACAACAAAGTGCCACACACATGCAGGAAGACAGACAATACAATGCAACAACAGCAAGAACAAAACAAGCAAAGGAACAAATAGCAACAAATAAACCAACAGGCAAGCAACAAATAGCAAGACAGACTGGCAGAGCAATAACAATAGCAGCAAAAAGAACAAGTAGCATGTGTTTTTTGCAGGTCGCTCCAGTCCTTGGCTGCAGCAGCCTGGAATGATGACTGTCCAAGTACAGTGTTTGTTTTGAGGACTTCAATAGAATATGGTGAGCAGAACGAGTGTTACGGGCAGCAGATGTGGTTCGCAGTAAGCAACACAAGTAAGGAGAAGACAGTCCAAGGAGGGTTTTGTATATATGCATAAACCAGTGAATATTACAGCAGATGTGCAGGGACGGCCAGAGGATAACAGAGGAGTAGAGAGAGCAGTGGTGGGTTCTGAGTAGGGTATTTGTACCAAACTAGGATAACATCAAGCTTCTGGAGTAAACCCTTGCAAGCTGATCTGTAAATAATGTCACCATAATTTAACATGGGGAGGACGGTTGTTTGAACAAGAGTTAATTTAGCAGAGGCAGTGACAGTGGAACGCATTCTGTATAAACCTTAGACTGTAACCTGCTAATGTGGTGAAAGAAAGACAGACTGCTATCTAGTCAGATACACAGATATTCATATTCAGTGACTTGATCTTGAACAGTCTTGCTTGTGATTCCACCAGAAGCTGCTCTCCACTCTGCTCCAAATTAGGGATGTTCCTGGCGACTAATTTCCCTGTCGATTAAACGCAAAATTTAATTTAGACTAGTCGACTAGTCTAACACTAAGAAAACAGTCAGAAAGCATTTAAAATTGAGCAGAATTTATTAATTTATAATGTTAAACACTGTCGGAAAAAATACTGTGCGTATTAAGAGCCATTTGAAGCCGTTAATCACAGTCAACAATCGCCAAATCGTACTTTAAATGCCGCTGAAATGTGCGCTATGCGTGCTAAATATGCAGTACAAACCAA